>JARVZY010006912.1:0-25001 GCA_030686995.1 Artemisia argyi | reverse complement strand
TATGATGATGATCAAAGGATATGGGGTTGTGAATATATGCCAAGCTTGTTGTCAACATGAAAATAAGAAATACAAAGACACTTCGTTAAGTGATTTCGTAGGGGGTTGGCCCTACGAATCGCCTCCGACGTGTGAATGAGTATATGTGATAAGAGTTATAAGTATAAGATGCTTATGTATGTGTTTTGTCAACGCACCTTGCTAAATGAATCATCCAAGATATTTATAGAGGGGGAAATAGGCCTTGGAGTATTTTATGCTCATTATGCGGAAATCAAGGAGGCGTTCCTTGATTTAAAGTGATTGCTAGGGTTTGGGCGCATATCAAGGGGATAATAGCTAAAGTTTAGGGCGTACATGGAGGAGTTCCATGATTATAGCCACCTTTAAAAGGCGTACAATGGGGAGTCCCGTGATCTTGGCCTTTGTTAAGGTTTTCCTTGGCGGGAAAGCTAAAGGAGGGTGTCGAAGGCCTACTCCCTTTAGCACCTTCACTGTCTTGATCCCGAAGGGCTTGTGTCTTCGGTTGGCGGATTCCCCGAAGGTAACCATGTCTCGGAAGAATGGTTTTACACCACTGAAGGTGTTCGGAAGTTGCTTTGGTCCTTCGAATTATGCAGGCTCGAACGGTGTCCTTCTACCTGTTCGGGGGGGTACATCATCAAGCCCCCCAGTCAAAAGTGATAGGCATGGGCGAGTGTATATTGCTTTCAACTCTTTAATCCGTATATTTGCCTTAAAAAATTATCGAAATTGATCCTGCATTAAATGAGTGCCATGATTAAATGTTTAAGATACCCTGTATCGCAGCTTGATTCTCAGGATCTGTCATATTTGGGTTTTGAATTTGAATTGAATGGTTTAATGTAGGTTGTATATATAACCGCAATTCCTTTTGAGTTCGAATCATCATCTTAATAAAATCATTTTCTTCTTCGTTCTTCTTTATCGTTTCGAGTGACAAGGTATTTTTCCTTTCTTTAGCTCCTTGTCCCCTTCTTTTTATTCTTTATGGATGCCAAACGTATCATTAGACAACAAAAATGTACTCTTTCTGCCCAAAATTTTCAAGGTTTTCTTAATCGATATCCTGTTCCTAAGGATTTCATTGCTAGACTACCTTCTAGTACTCAAAATATCTATGATGCTCCTAAGGGTTACGTTGGGCTTTATACGCATGCTTTTTCTTTGTCGAACCTAAGGATATGATGCGTGGGAATTGCACCAGGCTTTACCTCTCGAGGGATCTCGAGAAGCTTACAACCCCCACCAGGCAGTGTACCTGATCGTTGTAGTATAGTATAGTGACAAGTACCGGGGGATTGATCGTTCAACTCAGGAATAGTGTCTCTAGGATTAGAAAGCCTAAAAACTAGGTCTAGAGGTGAGGGATGACTCTTTTTGTATTTTTATATTTTATAAAAGCAAGTAAAATCTCGGGTTTTGGAAGAGTGGGCGGAATTAGTTGCTAGTCAACTAACCCAATAACTAAAGATGCAATCAAAATAAAATAATAAAAATGAAAATAAACTAAATTAAACTAGTGGTGTGAGCAATATGTGGGAAAATGGTGTTTACTTAGATTTCACTACTCCCTAGATATCTTTTACAGGTTAATTACTTGTTACAGTTGTGTGGATGCCGGATTGTATTCCTTAATACCATTCATGGGGTGGCGTACTTACTTCCCCAATTCTATAAGCTCCTACTTCACTCCTATGTCGAGCCGGCTAAGAAGCTCCTAACATGGGATCACTAGAATTCGCTCATGCATTAAATACAACCATAAAAACCTAGTACACATCGGTTCATGTTTCTTAAGACGTTCAAGCAAGTTACACAATGGAGATCTGCCAGTTTTCTTAAGCCTAACATTGAAATCATTCATCCATTACAACTACAAACAAGAAATCAACCTATAATCAACATCTAGGTTTCATTACATCTAAGCAAACACACAAAAGATCTAACCTAGCATGTTATAATCAAGACAAGCATAAGATATATTCAAACAACACATAGACATATTGAATGAATTTAAAGGAGACTTATCTTAATTGAACATGAGAGGTTTCAAGGGGTGAAAACCCTTGAAAATACTGTTACAAACGACCTAGGGTTTATTAGGTTCGACCCTAGTATTCTCCACACAAGTTCCTCTCTTAATGAATAAAAATAGAAAAGTATATATAGATTTTGTGAGGTGACGGCGTCAAGAGTAAATTTCTGACGCCGTCATCTCGCCGCCAATAAAGTTCTCGGAGTACCTAGATCTGGGTTTGACGCCGTCACGTGTAATCCTTCTTCAGGCCGTCACCAAAATAACTCTTGACGCCCTACTTCAGACGCCGTGACGTTTTCTCTGGGTCGTCATGCATTTTACTCCTGACGCCGTCACATTTTCCTTCTTAACGCCGTCAGGTAGTGTTTCCAGCATGGAAAATTAAGTCTTTGCCGTTTTCTTCACTTTTATGCTCCAAAAACGTCCAAAATGCTTCCTTTTCCAGAATTCAGTCCCAAAGTACCTAAAATCACAAAAGGAACGATTTATGGCAATATTTGATCAAATAAATTACAATTCCGGCTTAAATGACCCCCTAAAAACGGTTCATTTTTTCGCCTCATCATATACCCTTACACTTGAGATTTGCTTGTCCTCAAGCAAATGCGCTTTTATTCTAGTCAAAATACAAGTTAGGGGTCATTTAACACTAATATAAAAGTAATTACAACAAATAATCGTTCCACTAAAGACCAAGGACAAGCACGGAGGTCATACACTAGCACCTCACAAATAGTGTTTAGATACTCACATCTCTCGGGTGTAATAAAGTATATATCACAATATGGAAATGGAAAAATCTCTCACTACCTGTCATAGCAAAATAGATTACCACAGGCTTGGGAAATGATCAAACCTCCACCACATGGCGTAAGCTCCTAGGATAAACTATCAAAGAGGTCTTTTAAAGGGTTGTAATGTTAGGTGTAGGGATATGGAATACACGGTTTTGTTGGATATAGGCAGTCTTTACTGGTGGCGAGTTAATAATCTTGGTTAATTACACGTACAATATGGCGTTGCTAAGCCAAGACTAGACTCGACTTAAGTTAATAAATGAAAAATAACAAAAACATAAAATGAAACGGGATGGTAGTCCGTATGTTTTTTCTTTTTTTTTTTTTTTTTTTTTTTTTTTTTTTTTTTTTTTTCATACACTCTTACCCTACCATCCAAAATAATACATCATAGGGAATGAACATTCCCCTTACACTTGAATTTTTACATACTTTACAATAAACTAATCTAATGACTCGAATTAAGAAAATCAAAACACTTGGAGTACTTTTAAGATTACTGTACATATGGGGGTAATAAATGATGTTCTTCCCCATTACTCCATAACATTAGTACTTTACCCATGAGTCCCAATCGTCCCAAAACAATATGTACAAGGATATGACTCGACTTAGCAACCATGTAATCAATTAAATAATTAATTAAGGGTTTAAACAAATGACAATAATGCACTAAAGATGAGTGCATACACGGAAGGCTAAGGCGATTTGGGTGTACATTTAAGTGGGGTGTAACAAATTCTTCCTTTAAGTAAGATGCTTAAAGTTAGAAACGAAAAGATAGGCTTGGAGGGGTGTACTAGGGGTTTCGTGTACTAAAAATAAGTACACCGCTAAGGTTTGGGAAAAATTAATTGACTTAACTAGCCAAATAATATGACTTAAATGGTCAAGTAATTATGATACGGGTTTAACACAAGGGTGATCCTAATGCCTCTTATCATGTAGTAAATCCTACAACACGAATGTAGTCTCACTAGCGGTCTCGGGATGCATCACTAACGCAAGTTCTAGAATCTAAATGCTACCGGTACACACATAAGCACTAATAATGAATGCTTTTCCTATCAAATCTAAAGGCGAACCTCACATATTTGGGTGGAAATTTTTTTAAGTGGTACAGTTTTGTGCTAGTCATACAACCTCCTATCCATGAGACGCTTGCTATGGCTAAAGTTTCACTCCTAAATGTTGTAAAAAAATTTAAATTTGGCGCTAAAATTACACTAACAAGTATTTCTCATAGTTTTATTACACATGTACCATCAAACAAACAAACTCAAGCGAAAGTGTTTCCTATGAGGTATCATCATTTTACCCTCCCCTTACACTTAGGATGAACATTGTCCCCAATGTTCAAGTAAAGAATGTAAAAGTGAAATAAGTAAAAAGAATGAAATCAAATACTCCCCTGATTCGCTCGGTATGGATAATAAGGTAGCAAGGTTAGATCTTCCTCCAAGAAAATGAACAATCAAAGCTTCCCTTCCAGAATATAAATCATCTTCTTGTCAAACATAACCTGTTAAACCTGAGAAAACAAACAAGGCAACCTTGCGTAAAATCGGCGGCAATCTATATATGCTAACAAATCCTAGAAAGCAAAGTAAGATATAATGCTTGTGGAATAATGTTTGCAGATTTCCTGGAGATTATAAAACTAAAGAATTAGCAAAAACTTTAAGACTCCGTTAGAAAAACAAAACTGGTAAAATTTCCAGAATTTTACACGTGACGCCGTCAGGAATTTCTTCCTGACGCCGTCAGAAGTGACCTGCAGAAATTCTTATGTTAAGTTTCCGGAAAATTTCTGGAAAAACTTGGTCCTACTTCCTGGAAAATCCTGCAAAACATCATTATGACTCGATACAAGCATTTGACTCTAACAAATACGAATATACATGTTCATTTAATATTGTGGAGAATCATGATCGGTTTTGTTTCTTAAAAACATATTTGGGGTTTCCCCTTACACTTATCTTTTGCGAAATACCTTAGGATGAAGTTAAGAATAAGCCAAACAACAAAATAAAGTATTTTCATCATTTTAGTTTGAAACATGATCTACCAACAATAAAAATAAAGCATGCATACGGAAACAAATAACAATCAAACAATTAGAAATCACACAAAGCATGGGTTGCCTCCCAAGAAGCGCTTTTCTTTATTTACGAGTCTTGTAGCTAGACTCAAGGTCATGGGTTACCGTGTGTCACTTATGCTCACATAACCGAGGGTGAGCCATCTAATAGTCGCCTCATCTTTCTTATAATCATCACTTAACTCTAAACATCTACGATAATACTTTTTATTTTTTTCATGAGTATATTTAAGCCCTTTTCTTTTATCATTCTCACTTAGCATTTCTAGGGGCGGATACCTACTACACTTCTCCATGGAGAAATCCTTGAACCTAGGGTGTGCACGGGGCATTTGGTAGACAAAATCTTCATCCCCATTTGAGAATGTAATTAACCCTTCCATAAGTTTTTAATCAAGGTTGGTCAACCTTTTGAAGGGTTTCCCAAACACAACTTGGGTTAACTTACTATCAATATATTCTCCTAGATTCTCCATAACCATAAACTCAACAAGATAAACAAAGCTCCCTACAAACACATGCAATGTCATTGCCTTAGCAATAATATTATCTCCCTTGTACTCTAACTCATCTACCATGATTTTATTATATTCATTACGCGAGATTATGTTCATTGGGAGAGATGAGTTAAGGTAGGCATCAAAGCTCCTAAATCCAATCTTACAAGGAAATTGCATATTGAATGAGCTATCACTCTCAATCCTTGTTCTAGGGTCGACATACCTAAGAGGGTTCACTTCCTCTTCCATCTTATCCTCATTAATCACATCACCATCATCTAGATCCTCATCGGAGTCTGAATAGTAAAAAGGACTAGCCCTATGGTCAGACTCCTCCATTTCAGAATTATTGTCAAAGTGGTGGTTAGGCGAAAGGTTAGGTGGGTTCTCATTTTCCACTAAAGGGATTGGGGCGGGCATTTAGAAAATCCTGCGACGAAAAACACGAATAACAGGAATCAAACGATCAATGTTATTGTTATCCATCGAGATAGTTTACGAACAAAGGAAACAAAGAAATAAGATAGACTAAAGAAGACCTAAAAATAAAAATAAAAATCTTACTAGAAAGGAATCTAGCAAGTAGACCTAATAAAAAGAAATCCTAACCTAGACAATAACTATTCCCCGGGTTGCGGCGCCAAAAACTTGATGCGTGGGAATTGCACTAGGCTTTACCTCTCGAGGGATCTCGAGAAGCTTACAACCCCTACCAGGCAGTGTACCTGATCGTTGTAGTATAGTATAGTGACAAGTACCGGGGGATTGATCGTTCAACTCAGGAATAGTGTCGCTAGGATTAGAAAGCCTAAAAACTAGGTCTAGAGGTGAGGGATGATTCTTTTTGTATTTTTATATTTTATAAAAGCAAGTAAAATCTCGGGTTTTGGAAGAGTGGGCGGAATTAGTTGCTAGTCAACTAACCCAATAACTAAAGATGCAATCAAAATAAAATAATAAAAATGAAAATAAACTAAATTAAACTAGTGGTGTGAGCAATATGTGGGAAAATGGTGTTTACTTAGATTTCACTACTCCCTAGATATCTTTTACAGGTTAATTACTTGTTACAGTTGCGTGGATGACGGATTGTATTCCTTAATATCATTCATGGGGTGGCGTACTTACTTCCCCAATTCTATAAGCTCCTACTTCACTCCTATGTCGAGCCAGCTAAGAAGCTCATAACATGGGATCACTAGAATTCGCTCATGCATTAAATACAACCATAAAAACCTAGTACACATCGGTTCATGTTTCTTAAGACGTTCAAGCAAGTTACACAATGGAGATCTGCCAGTTTTCTTAAGCCTAACATTGAAATCATTCATCCATTACAACTACAAACAAGAAATCAACCTATAATCAACATCTAGGTTTCATTACATCTAAGCAAACACACAAAAGATCTAACCTAGCATGTTATAATCAAGACAAGCATAAGATATATTCAAACAACACATAGACATATTGAATGAATTTAAAGGAGACTTATCTTAATTGAACATGAGTGGTTTCAAGGGGTGAAAACCCTTGAAAATACTGTTACAAACGACCTAGGGTTTATTAGGTTCGACCCTAGTATTCTCCACACAAGTTCCTCTCTTAATGAATGAAAAATAGAAAAGTATATATAGATTTTGTGAGGTGACGGCGTCAAGAGTAAATTTCTGACGCCGTCATCTCGCCGCCAATAAAGTTCTCGGAGTACCTAGATCTGGGTTTGACGCCGTCACGTGTAATCCTTCTTCAGGCCGTACCAAAATAACTCTTGACGCCCTACTTCAGACGCCGTGACGTTTTCTCTGGGTCGTCATGAATTTTACTCCTGACGCCGTCACATTTTCCTTCTTGATGCCGTCAGGTACTGTTTCCAGCATGGAAAATTAAGTCTTTGCCGTTTTCTTCACTTTTATGCTCCAAAAATGTCCAAAATGCTTCCTTTTCCAGAATTCACACCCAAAGTACCTAAAATCACAAAAGGAACGATTTAGGGCAATATTTGATCAAATAAATTCCAATTCCGGCTTAAATGACCCCCTAAAAACGGTTCATTTTTCGCCTCATCAGGATACCCATCCATCCTTTGTTTTGTGAGTTGCTTCAGTATTATCGGGTTCATATCTCAAGGTTCAACCCCTTCGGTCTGGCTAAACTGACCACCTATATTATAATGTGTAAGGCGAATGGTTATGAACCTACGCTTGATGTGCTTAGGGGTTTTCTAAATCTTTATCCGAGCGGGGATTGGTTAAAATTAGCAAAAAGGAGTGAGTCTGGTGTTCCTGAACTGGTGTTAAAGCCGTTTACTAATATAAGGGATTGCAAAGGAAGCTTTTTCTATATCCAAAATACTATAGTACCTTCCGATTATCCTGCTCTCTTGAATGAAGAGTTCAAATATGACAGGAATGTTTCAATGATCTGCTTCCTTACACAGGTAGTACTACTTTGGAAGGTCCTACTGATGGTGCATGTCCTAATGAAGGCGGGGGTTGGTTTGTGAATTCTGGTATTGGTTTTTTTTCCTGAATTTGATGATATGAATGTCATGCCTACCACCACACATGATAAACACGCTGATCAAAGATGTGTTGAATTAGACCCTGTCGTACCTAATATTTCTTCTAATGATTATGCTAATGAGGAAAAGGTACCAGCAGCGTTTGTGGTTCAACCAAATGATGTATTGACAAATAGTGTGAAGCGTTTAAAGAAGGTTGTGGATAGGAATGATGGTATTAATTTGATTCGAACAGCCACTTTAAACGATTCTATTGATGAGGTTACTTTTTCAAGTTCTAAAGTCGTTATTCCAATGACCGTAGTTGATGATATGTGTCTTAAATTTGCTAATTCATTGTACGGTTATTTTATTGGTCAACGATTTGCGTTTCCGATTGTGGAAAATTATGTCAAGCATGCTTGGGCTAAGTTCGGCTTTGAACATGTTATATTGCGGAATGGTTTCTTCATTTTCAAATTCTCATCACTTGACGGTATGAATAAAGTTCTTAATGGTGGTCCTTGGTTTATTAAATCTATGCCTTTATTCTTACATGTTTGGGTGCCGAATATGAGGTTGGAAAAGGAGAGAATTACAAGGGTACCTGTATGGGTGCGTATCCATAATGTACCTTCCGTTGTGTATTCTAAAGTCGGTATAAGTTTGATTGCAAAACAGTTGGGGCGGATAATACGGTTTGATGAGGGTACTAATGATATGTGTAAGAATCCTTAGGGTCGTTATTCATATGCACGGGTTCTTATTAAATTATCTGCTGTTTTGGATGTTTTGGAATCGATTGGTGTTGGTATACCTTTGCCTAACGGTAAGGGACATTACATGGAAGTTCTTGACGTCGAATATGAATGGTGGCCAGCGTGGTGTTCTAGGTGTGTTTGTTTTAATCACGATGATGATTTTTGTCCTCTTAGATTAAAGCTGGTTACTAAGGATTCGGACTCGACTAATAAAGATGTTGAGGTAAATCGTAACGTTCACTCTAACAAGGCTGGTAAAACAATTGACAAAGGTTATAAAGGGTCTTGGGGGTTTAAGCCTAAGCCCAACTTTCGTATCAACCTATTTCTAAACCGGCTACCAAAAAGGAGAGTAATGGTGCAAAACGGGATTTGGGGGCTGATCGTGTTAATCAGCCTACAAATGATGGTTCTAACTCGCTTGGTTCATCTAAGAATGCATTAAAGAGTGATTCTGGTACTATTAAGGTTGTGGAAAGGCTATCGACTCAAATTGAGCAGCTTGAACCGGTGGACGCTAATTCATCTTTGGGAGGTGTGGAAACTGTGGAAAACTAGAAGGGGGGTTGAATAGTTTTACGTCAATTTGTATTTTAAAAACTTTGTTTGATAAAAACTTCGATTCTTATTTATGTGAATTTCAACACTTGCACAACTCAAACAATTTAATCTAACTAACTAAATAATTATAACGTAAATATGAAAGTAATGAAAAGATAACACACGATATTTATAGTGGTTCGGCTACGAAACACCTCTTCGCCCTACTCTACTCCTCGAGTCACCTACTCGAGAGTTTTCTTCACTATGTTAACAAACTCCCTTTTTGGCGGAGAAACCTTACACAACTTTCGCTTACACCAATTAACGACACAAAGCTAGATGTCGAGTCCTAATAGTAGCTAGAACCAATCTCACACCACTACACGCCTTCTTCACAACTTATACACACCACTACTTCACAACTACACACTACTACTTCACAACTACATACTACTTCTACTTCACACCACAACTTCTTCAATACTAGATTTACAAACCCTCCTAGATCTACCACTTACAATCACTACACAACTTTACAATAAATACAAGCTACACAACTAATCTTCAATACTTCTTGATTTGAGATGAAAGGAGTATTCTTCTCTTGCACTTTGAATGAGGATGGACAGTATCACTTGAAAACAAGAACTAATATGTTTATGATCAAAGGTTTTAGGAAGATGATTTGAGAGAATTAGAATAGAAAGTTTTAGTGCAAAAGGTGAGGAAAAAATTCAGATTTGAACCAGTATTTATAGGCAAAGAAATCTGACACAGGAGCGTATGCCGGCCCCCTTAAAATTAAGGGGGCCGCCCATAGTAACGACCAGTTTTCTTTGTCTTTTATGGGGAAAGTTTATTTGGTGAAAATTTAACTGAATTTGGTTAAAAATTTGAATTCATTTAATTTTTATGAAATAAACATTTTCTTTTAATTACCAAAAATGTTTTTCTTAAATATATAAAATGTTTATACCATTTTATATAATTTGTAATTATTAAATAAACCTTCCTTTGATCATAAAATGTATTAGGCACTTGTTTATTCATACCTTAAGTGAATTAGTTGGATATAATGATATTTTGTCACTAAATACTTATTTACGTAATGATTTTACGTTTAATGATTTTATATTTTGTGATCGTCAAAACATAGGGATATCGAAAAATATTAATAACGTTTTTACGCATTATTTATATCAACAATCTCCCCCTTTTTGATGATTACAAAATCTAAACTCATTAAATTAAAAATTATTATATATGCAAGTATTTAGTGAGTTTATATCACTTCTCCCTCTTTTTGTGAACATCAAAAAGGTTGTCCCGAAGTCGGATGAGCTCCCCCTTGATGTGTACTCCCCCTCGTTTAAAGGTTACAAGACAAGTCGAGATATGGAATGCTTGCAAAAATATTTAGAACATACAATATATATGCATGCAACAAATATATACATATAGACAAGGCAAGCAATATAAGCATGGAAGAAAACACTACATTAAATAGATGAAAATACAAGCAACATGCATCAAGATGCATGAATAATACAACTAATAAACTAAAGCCTTAAGGGCTTACAATCAACCAAAACTCTAATAGAAATGTTTTTCCTAGAGCTTGTTCATCAAAATGGTTTAAACAATTTTATTTTCCAACCATGAGCCATGCTTAGTTTGGGAGGAGCAATGTTGTAGGTGGAGATGATGGAGTTGATGGAGGTGTGTTTGATGGAGGTGGAGGTGTGTTTGATGTTGGTGGTGGAGGAGTGGATGTTGTTAGTTGAGGTTGAGGAAACAAGCTTTCAATGTATGAAAACATGTAATGGATTTCATCTCTTAATCCGAAGATGATGGTACGGTTATGGATGCAACAAAGGCAAGTGTCACCATGAGCTTCAAGTAAGCTCCATGGGATGGGTTGTAGTTTGGTTGTTGAGTGGTGATGGTGAAAAATGTGCATCAAGAGGTGTGATGGGTGATAGTGAAAGAGTGATGTCTAAGGATGTATTTTCAATAGGTGGTGGTGGTGGTACTCTTGGTGGAGGTGATAGGTGAGTGTTGATGTAGTCATTGATGGATGATGATGATGGTATGGAAGAGGTGGAGATTCCATGTATTGATGGTGTTTTGGATGGTGCATTTGGAGCACTAGGAGATGAACATTGAGGTGGTGGTGATGGAGTGGTATTGTCTTCATTAGTGAGATCAATAAAGAGTTGTTTTGGTGGGATGATAACAAGTTTTTGTTTCTTGGCATTGTTGGAGGTGGTGTTTTTTGGTGATGACATGATGAATTGGTTGAGGTTGAGGATGATAATGGAGTGTGGATGAAAGGTGTATAAGTGTTATATAGCATGGAATCATGTTTAGAAGTAGAATTAATTTGAAATTACATTGTTAGATTCCAAAATCAGTTTAGTTATTAAGGGAAATGGTAGCTGGGACTAGCAAAAGGAATCACAAGATGCAAAAGAAAACAGTGTAAAAACTGTTCCAGGTGGCCGGTCCTCTTAATTCTTGGCCGGCCTCCTTAAAATTAAAGGGGACGCCCGTGTTAATTATAGTGGCCGCCCATCTGGTAAAATCCCAGACGACCAAATTTCAAAATTTTTCTAAAAATGGTTTATTTTGGTTTTGTGTTTGCAGCAAGCTCTATTGGAACATTTTATTTTAGTTTTGGTCTATTAGAGAAGCATATATATAATCATACATAAATCATGCAAGCATAGATTAAAAGCAAGTATAAAAACATGCATGCATGTAGAACAACTAATAATAATAAGTCAACTAATAATATAGTTCAAGTGTATCTAAAAGCATAGTAACAAATATTTATTTCCGAATATATATCGGAAATATAGCACACAAGAAACAATTGTTTAACAATAGCAACAAACCAATAGTTTAACAAACATGATCATCCAAAGCAAATAAATAACTCCCACCATTTCTTCTTCTTGAATAATCCTCCAATCGTCTTAGCAATGGACTTGAAGCCTCCTCGCATCTCCTCGCGTATCATTCGGTTTTGATTGAGCAAATCGGTTTGTCGCTCAAATAGTACTTGGCTAGTTTGAGAGGAAGGAGATGGCACTAGGTAATCGTCTTCTTCAAGTTCTTCCAAGTCTTCAAGAAACGTATCGGGAGAGGGAGCATAATGAATAAATTCATCCTCTTCGTCATCCTCTCGACGAGATGATGAGCCATGGAAATTGTGACGACGAGATTTACCCTTATCACTACGAGGTTTACGGGTTTGTTTAAGAACGAGAGGATGTAAGGTCAGATAGATGGACTCATAGATACTACCATCAAGATCGGGATAGTGTTGGATAACATGACGATAGAGACGAGTAAGGAACATTCCATACGGAAGATTTGCTTTAGGAGTACACGTTCAATGCGCTTGATAAAGAAATAAGCCAAATTGTAATGTTGTTCGGCAACAATACAATACAACATATGAGCGAGGCTAGCCGGGAGATGGTCACGGTGGCCTCCGGTACCAAACGCATTCTCACGAATGAGTTCTTCCCAACGCTTCATGTCGGGGCTTAATTCTTTGAGTAGAATTTGGTTTTCGGTGATATCGACATTTTTGGATTTGATTTTTTGAGTGGTTGTTTCACGGGTTAACCCGAGCATTTGACGAATTTCGAGTGGAGAAGGAATTTCGAAGAAATAAGGACCAAAAGTTGGACGAGAATATTGAAGAGAACCAAGATCCCATTCGTTTGAGAAAACGGATTGACCAGTGAAAGGAATTTGGAGAATTTGACCAAATTGTGCAAGAGTTAAAGTAATGAATTAATGTTGGATCATAAATGAGATGAAGATAGAACCAAAATCATCGGTTTGGACCTTGACTTGGCTATAGAAGTCGAGAATGAAGCGAGGAATAATGGGTCCATTTATTTGGAAGAGACATTCAAAACGGATATTTGTGAACATACGATCGATGAAATCGGATTGATAGTAAGTGGGATGTACGAGACGACCTTCATGCATATTTCTATCTTCAATTTGATGATAGAAATGAGCAATGGAAGGAGAGGTGGTGGGAAGTTGTGAAACTTTGGGAATATAGTTTTTGGGTAAGGAAATATCTTCGGTAATAACTTTGGGCATTTTCACCTAAACACAATAACAACAAAATAAAGTCAACGTAAAAATATAATGCTTATATTTTTATGACATATGTGGAACGTAAACGTACTTCGACTATAAAGACTTTTAACTTAAGAAGTAGTTTACCATGTTCCTTATTTTTATTTTTAACTTGTGTTAGATATATTTTACGATGTTTATCAAGTTGTTATGGGATAATCCAAACGCCCCTTTAAACGTCTTAATATATCATGAAAATTTGCTAGATGTACATTAGATTGTATAACTAGCTATTTCCAACAAGTTTCTTATGCAAATGATTTGTTTCGAAAATAATGGTTTATAATTTGACTCAAAAATACTATTTTTCTAGTTAAACCAAACGCTTCCTTATCTAGAAAATTTACTATTAAAATGTCAATATATACATGATCCAAACACTCTCTTACCAAACAAGAATAATATTTTTACTTCACCGAAAAATTTGTTTTTGTGATTAATAAGTTATAAAACCATAATGTGATATGTTTTAACAAGTTTTTTGTAGCATTATTCAACAATGTGTACAAGCAAAATTTTGAAAATGAGTGTATGACCTTTTTCAAAAAATTTCGACAAGAGGGTTTATAATTTTTAGTTTCTAGTGTTAATTATACATTCTAATCCTAAGGGAAGCATTTAGTTATGGAAATCCTAGACTCAATTTGAAAGAAACTTGAAATTGAAGATTTTGAAATAAAAAGCTTAATCATGATTATGGCCAAATTAGATGAAATTAAAAGAAATGTGTTATGAAAAACTTACAATACTTGTTGCTAATCGTGTTATAAGTATTTGCCCTTTGTTAATTGACCTTGATATGAGGATTTGAGGATGGATTTTGAGTGGTTTTGGGTTTTTGGTTCGAACAGCAGCAGCAAGGAATGAGTGGGGAAAGAAAAATGGAGTGTTTGGTAAGTAGAATAAGGAAGAAACATGGATGGAATTCGTCAGATGGCCGGACCCTTTAATCATTAAGGGGGCCGCCTATTTTTGTACTGCCGGTCCCCTTAATTTTAAGGGGGCCGCCCAGTCAAATTTGACTTTTTCGCTGTTTTGATACTGAAAATAAAAATAAGTAAATATATATATATATATATATATATATATATATATATATATATATATATAAGATTTATTTTTAATCAAAAATACGTTGGAGAGAGTTCGCACGAAGAGAATTACTTGACATTTTTATTTGACATTTCGTCAATTAAAATTTTCATGATAATTTTGGATAAAATTAATCAAGCCATCAAATCGACGATGGAAAAAGTGGAAGGTATATATGTATGTATATATATATATATATATATATATATATATACATATATATATATATATATATATATATATATATATATATATATATATATATATATATATATATATATATATGTATGTATATATATGTAAATAATATGGGTTTATAGGACAAGAAAAAGAGAGGGAGACGGATGCAAAAGATGACGGGAGTTTGTTTCATCCATAGGTTCTTCAACTCATTTCTCTACATCAACATGAGTATGTTTGAACGTTAAAGTTCAAGAAGGCCAAAAGAGGGGAAAAGAAAAGGTTCGTAAACGAACAATTCTAGTTTTAGAAAATCAACTAATGAGTTTTCTAGGTTATAAGAGCATATAGTATGTATAATAATAATGTGTATATATATATATATATATATATATATATATATATATATATATATATATATATATATATATATAGGTATAAATATAAGAATAATGGTTATGAGGAGTTACAAGACAAGCTATAGTAATTATAACCTAGATACTAAAGTAAGCATGCAATCTTGACATGGAAATTTAAAAGAGACGTGTACCTTTTTGTCTTCAACAAGCAAATCTTCAAAGTCTTCAAGAGATTTCATGACCATGTGAAAGCGGATAGAAAACCAAGCTTGCCAAGGTATGACGAATTCGTCTTGTTGGTCCCCATTGTCTCATTTGACCAAAGTTGTTTGGTCCAAAGACGTTATGCATTTGACTTCGGTGCATGTATGGTGGAATCATTCCCCAAGGATTGAAGTTCCACATTTGATGATTATTGTGAAAGTTTTGTATATTTTGGTTTACTCTAGGTTGAGGAGTTTTAAACCTAGGATGAGGACTATTTGGTTTTCTAGGTGGTGGAGTTTTAGATCTTATTTTTGGCTTAGGGGGTTCTACTTCGGGATTTAAAGATGATTTATGAAAGCTTTTAATTTCTTCATCACTTGCAATAGGTACTAATCCATCTTTCAAAAGTATATACTTTGGTTTTAACTCTAAAGGTTTTAGTTCACTAGTTTCACTTTCAAACTTTATATTTTTAGATTTACTAGTTGATGCTTCGGTTGAGTCGTATTCTAAACCGGTTTTATCTTTGGCAATTCTTTGAGAGCCAATTATTTTACTAAGTGATTGACTACTATTTTCAAAATTTTCAAATCTAATAATTTCTTCCTTAAATTGTTTATTCTCATTTTTAACAACTAGACATTCTTTACATTCTATAATACTTTCTTTTCTTTTTTCTAGCTTTTGTAGTTTTATTTTTAATTCAAGAATTTCATCCTTTAATTTATTATTAGTGTGTTTTAGTAGTTTATTTTTAGCTATGACTTGTTGTCCTAGTTTGCATAATCTACTATATTCGCTATCTAAATCTTTTTCATCTAACGATAAATTATCATCACTATAGTATTCGGTTTCGGAACGTACCTCATCGGAAGACCTTGCCATGAGACACTTTTCTTCTTTTGTTGTGTCTTTTTCATCGTTGTCACTATCACTCCATGCTCCTCCTACAAAGGCCTTGTGGTTTTGACTTCTTGATAATTTCGGACATTCTCCAATAAATGATTTGGATCTCCACATTTGAAGCACTTTCTTTCATTCTTGCTAGTCTTGTCGTCCTTGTTTCCAATTAGCTCGTCAAGTTGTAGAGTTGATAGATTCTTTGACTCCTCAATAGCCGTCACTTTAGCACGCCACTTCGGATGGAGAGCCCTAAGAAATTTCCTTAGAAAATTCTTGCTAGAAATATTCTCATCAAGTGCTTTTAAACTTGTGATGATAGTGTTAAATCTAGCAAAAGCATTATCAATTGATTCCTCTTTCGGAATCATAAATTGTTCATATTGTTGTACAAGAAGATCTATTTTATTATCGTTGACTTGACTATTACCTTGGTGAGTGATTAGTAAAGAGTTCCAAATATCTTTTGCGGTTTTACACATAAAAATTCTCTCATATTCTTTGCATTGTAACGCATTATAAATAACCATTTTAGCCTCATTATTTTTAGCAAGTTTCTTTTTCAAATCATCATTTTGTTTTTCAAAAGGTACAATTTTATCCCTTTTAGTTTCGGGATTATTTTGTATAGGAGGAAAATCACCATTAGTAATAACATGCCAAAGATCTAGATCTTTTGATTTCACATAAGTTTCGAATCGATTTTTCCAATAAAGAAAACCATCACTTTCAAATAGTGGTGGTCTTTGCATAGATTGACCTTCTAAATATTTTTCAGATTCCACAGATCGTTACAACTTTTAAAATACAGTTTATTTTAAAAAAATCTTGTTTAACGTAGCTCTGATGCCAGTTGTGGAAAACTAGAAGGGGGGTTGAATAGTTTTACGTCAATTTGTATTTTAAAAACTTTGTTTGATAAAACCTTCGATTCTTATTTATGTGAATTTCAACACTTGCACAACTCAAACAATTTAATCTAACTAACTAAATAGTTATAACGTAAATATGAAAGTAATGAAAAGATAGAGATAGAGAGATCAAACCACAACACACGATATTTATAGTGGTTCGGCTACGAAGCACCTCTTCGCCCTACTCCACTTCTCGAGTCACCTACTCGAGAGTTTTCTTCACTATGTCAACAAACTCCCTTTTTGGCGGAGAAACCTTACACAACTTTCGCTTACACCAATTAACGACACAAAGCTAGATGTCGAGTCCTAATAGTAGCTAGAACCAATCTCACACCACTACATGCCTTCTTCACAACTTATACACACCACTACTTCACAACTACACACTACTACTTCACAACTACACACTACTTCTACTTCACACCAGAACTTCTTCAATACTAGATTTACAAACCCTCCTAGATCTACCACTTACAATCACTACACAACTTTACAATAAATACAAGCTACACAACTAATCTTCAATACTTCTTGATTTGAGATGAAAGGAGTATTCTTCTCTTGCACTTTGAATGAGGATGGATAGTATCACTTGAAAACAAGAACTACTATGTTTATGATCAAAGGTTTTAGGAAGATGCTTTGAGAGAATTAGAACAGAAAGTTTTAGTGCAAAAGGTGAGGAAAAAATTCAGATTTGAACCAGTATTTATAGGCAAAGAAATCTGACACAGGTGCGTATGCCGGCCCCCTTAATTGTGTGCCGGCCCCCTTAAAATTAAGGGGGCCGCCCACTGTAACGGCCAGTTTTCTGTCTTTTCTGGGGAAAGTTTATTTGGTGAAAATTTAACTGAATTTGGTTAAAAATTTGAATTCATTTAATTATTATGAAATAAACATTTTCCTTTAATTACCAAAAATGCTTTTCTTAAATATGTAAAATGTTTATACCATTTTATATAATTTTTAATTATTAAATAAACCTTCCTTTGATCATAAAATGTATTAGGCACTTGTTTATTCATACCTTAAGTGAATTAGTTGGATATAATGATATTTTGTCACTAAATACTTATTTATGTAATGATTTTACGTTTAATGATTTTATATTTTGTGATCGTCAAAACATAAGGATATCGAAAAATATTAATAACGTTTTTACGCATTATTTATATCAACAGAAACCGTTAGGGAAGGCTTTATTTCTAAGGTACCTTTGCATAATACTATTGATAGTTTATGGGAGCATTGTTCTAACACCGATGTTGCTTCTACGAGTAAGGATAATCAAGCTTTTGCTACTTCAGTTACGTTATCTAATGTAAATGATAAGGCATCATGTTCTTATCCTGTTACAAGTGAAGTGGTTAAGAATTCTATTATGGAGTGTGATCCTATTATGGATAGGGTTACTGAAAGTGACGATGAAGTGGATGAAGTCTATGAGAACTACGATGATATCGAGAAGTATTCCAAGATCAAGAGTGGTTCTTCAAGAGATTTCAAGGTGCAAGGACACAAAAAGAAATAGTTATATGACATGTCATTCACTTTTTGTGTTTCTTGAGTGTTAGGTTGCTTTGTTTAGCATGTTTATGTTGGTTCGTTGCACATGGTGTGCATGTCAGTTTAAGAATGGTATGTCATTCTTATAGTAGTCTCTTGTAAGTGTCCTAAGGGACTGAGATTATGGAAGTCACCCTCATCCTTTGTACTTCAATGTTTTTTGGTGTAATGCATTTTACCAGGGTGAAAAATCCCTTTTACCCAAAAAAAGTGTGGGGTGATCCCTTGTACAGGCGCCTTGCTCGTCACCCTCTGAATGTGCAAAACTTTCCTAAGCCCATATTGTATATGGCTAGCATCGTGGGCTGTTGGGAGGGCTCTCCTTTGTTACCTGAAATTGTGCAATCTTGTCAAAGTAGGTGTATCTTATTTGACTGTAAGAGGTGACCTATCTGCTGATGTGTATATATATATATATATATATATATATATATATATATATATATATATATATATATATATATATATATATATATATATATATATATATATATATGTATATATATATATATATATATATATATATATACACATATATATGTATATATATATATACATATATATATATGTGTATATATATATATATATATATATATATATATATGTGTGTGTGTGTGTGTGTGTGTGTATATATATATATATATATATATATATATATATATATATATATATATATATATATATATATATATATATATAAATATATATATTCTTTTGTTGTAGGGATGGCCTTCCGGAATTACATATATATATATATATATATACATATATATATATATATATATATATATATATATATATATATATATATATATATATATATATATATATATATATATATATATATATATATATATATCTCTACATTATATATAACAGGAGGCATTTGAATAAAATGCCACCTCATTGCCCAGTAATTCAATTTCTGCTATGTCATCAGCCCAGTCATCACATGTAAACATTTTTATTTTATATAATTGAATTTATTTTAATATTAAACGTTTTTTTTAATTTAATTTATTTATATAATTTAATTTATTTTAATATTAGGGGTGTGAATATTATTATAAATTTTTAAAATTTTAATATTGTAATTAAAAAGTTGTGTTAGTGAGTTTCGAACATAGGATTGAATAAACAAACATAAAGATGCATGTTTACCAATGGACCAATACAACTTTTGATATTTGTTTTACAAATCAAAATATATAAAGATGCTTTTAGTATTATAAATTATAATTAAAAACAAATAAAACGTATATGTATACAGAATGGAAAAAAATAAAAAATTTTAAAAAGTTTCTATGCTGATAAGTAATAGATATTCTGTAAATTATATCTAATATCTAATAATTAATATCAGACTTTTATTCATACATCACCCAAAACCCTAATCCCGTATCCTCTAAAAATAATCCTCAATCATGAATTACGATAACTAATTTTTCTTTAAATGTTGATATGATATGCAGGTTTAATAAAATGGTATATTTATTGTGATGGGTTATGAAGATGTTTTAACAAGGTATGCTTTCACATGAACACATGTTTTAACGATTGTATTCTCATCTATGTGCCTCAATGTTACATATTTTAACTAATTGTTTAATTAATCAAGCTAACATGTTTTATGGTTTTTATTTGGTTGATAACGTACAGAAAAAGGGTACCCTCTTTTTCCCTCAAAACCCTAATGGTCAAGCTTTATTACTGTGTATGCATATGTTGATTTCTTTGCTACTTTTTTCAGGTTAGACGTCTTCTGTGCTAGGTATGCATACTTGAATCGGTTTCTGTCAAAGAATGGCATAACTCGACTAGCGTCATTGGCGTTTTGCTTAATGATTGTTACAGATTATGGCTCCATTACTTTTGGTATGTCATTTAAAATATTTCTTTTCATTTATCTAAAACATGTCAATATAAGCAACCAATTGACTAATTCCACCTTTGGCGATCTGCCATCATTAGGCCATCTTTGGGAGGCTACCTCCACATGTATCTTTATATGCTGATCATTGCGACTTGCTTTCCTATGCAGAAGCATATGAAGCACAGGTATACACGCAATGAACATGTAGGGTCAGGCAGTGTTGGAGCTGTAGGTGTTCGATCATCTGATATGGATGGTGCAATAAAGCCACAAGTCGCTCACAACCATTAAGCAGCAACACAGTTTCTTAAAGATGCATAAAAGATATGTCCGTACTAACAATCTGAAACCGAAGCTTATTTTGTATTATTATTAGTTGACACTTATTTGTAGGAGTAAATCGCGGTTCAGTGAGCATTAGAAGACCATGAAGTTGTACAAACGTGATCTGCAAGTGCTTTAACGCGTGACTCCATTGGGACTAAAAGTCAGTTAGTAAAGATGATACGCAATTGATTATTGTGTTTTCAGTAGTAATTAATATCATAATCTTGTGGTGTAATTGTTGCTTCTGAAACATAGATTGATCTGCTGACGTGACAATATCATTGATCATTTTATTCTTGAGCGGTGTACCACTTTGATATTTTTTCTGATGAAATTCTTTTAAAAACTGAAATAATTTGTTACTGGTGGCAAAAATACATCAACCACCACAACAGCATTGAGCTTACACCCTTGGGAATGGGTTAGACTTTAACAATACAGCTCTGCATTTTTTTGGCCAATTATTGTCGAGAACATATAACGTAAACTCAGAAACATGCTTAAACTAATTTTGGTGTTTGTAATGCATGCAGCCATACCAACTGTTGTTATAATTTCTGAGATTCTGAAGGGAAACGGACTGGCAATTCAGAAATGTAAGGATTCCATTTCAATGATTTATTAGTTCATATTATCGAACATTTGGTCTGAATATTTGTTACGTGTCAAACAGTGATCTCCACATCAACTATTAAAAGCAAAGATGAATCCACTAGAAAATTGATTCAAAAGGCTAAGGTTATCCTTTCTTCCATTAATTCACTTTCTCTCAGTTGTTACTAATCGAATTTTTGTGCTGCATTATCTTACATCATCATTCTTCAATGCAAATTGAGATTGTGATGGCAAAGAATGAGCAATTCGAGAAACCAAAGGCTCACTCGGTGACACAAAAGAAGGGTGTTCACCTTAAGGTTAGTGTTTATGCCTTTTGATTGTATATCACTAAATAGTCTCTCTGACATGTTTGAATAGTAAAAATGTTTCTGTTATATATAGAATAAAGTCAAATTAGGAAAAACAAAGAAGAAGATCGAGGGAGCAGTCCCTGATATTGATATCAGATATATATATAAGCTCTGCTTAATCGGTTCAGGTTAGTTTGGTATTGGATATTATTGTGTTTTGATATTTGTATTTGCGCGAAACTTTGTTATGAAGTTTATAATCGGACTACCTTGGTGCCCTTTTTGGATGATAGGGTCACAAGAATGGAACCCTAAACACTTTCCCATAGCAAGCTATCAAGATGAGGACAAATGCAAGGCAATCTTTTTCCAGGTATCAATTATAACTTTTTTTGGTAGACTATATGCAACTTTTTATTTTTCTCCATCTATTCTATTAAAAAATGTATTTCTAATACTATATGCAACGATATTCTTGCATTTAACAGATGCCATTTGTTTTTTTCATTGTCATATTATACATCCTCGAGATTTGAGATGGAAACCTTTGAGTGATCAATTCCCACGAACCGTTTCTCATGCTAAATACGTCCACTTGCAGTCACTCTCTAACAATGTTTAAGAAACTACTAAAAAGTAGTTGCATGATAACTAATGAGTTTTTGGGTGGTCCAAGTTGTAACAATTCGCATTTTCAGATTTATTTCTATTCCCGAAAATTTTACTATTCACTTTTACTATTCATTTTTCCTGAAATTTTCCCGAAAGTTGATTTTTATTTCATATTCTCGAGTGATAAATCATTTCCATGACAAATTAAATGTTTGACATTCGTTAGATCATTTTCGTGAAAGTTATTAAGGAATTACACGGAATTATACGTTTTAGGGTAAAACGTCATTCAAAAATTCTACGCACAACGAAACTCGACCGCGTTAAGTGACCCCGCATCAGAAAAATGTTTAGTACTCTCATGATTAATTAGAGAATTAATCGTGACTGAGAAAAACATGACCAAAACTTCCCAGCAGGTCACCCATGCCTGTACTAATCTCACATGAGCACGCTTAACTGTATAGGCGATTAACCGTTAGACCACAAAACGCGTTTCTAAGACTATTTGAGTTTTCAACTTATTAGAAAAAGTCAACATATTCTTTCCCTCCTCCATTGACCAAAAATCATCCCTTGATGTTATAAGTCATTTCGTGATTTTTAGGCTTACGGTTTGATGTCTAAAAGACATTTAACACCAACCGACACTAGACTGAGCCCAGCCTAGACATTATAAGTCATTTTAAGTCATTATTATCCTATTAGAAAAGTTACATTTTACTTTTCTCAATTTTACGCAATATTCGTACATTTTACGTATTACGCGTTTTAGACCCGTGTTTCCAGTTTTTAGCAGGGTTTTAGCACCCGATGGATCCTACCACTCATTTTATATTTTATTATGGACTATATTGACATGTTTAACAATACTTTCAAGTTTCATATTTTTACGATACCCGGTTTTACGTTTTGAGGCTTAATCATTTACGGTTAGCATTTTACGGAGTCAAAATGCACAAACTAAGCAAGATAACACCAAGACTCATCATCTAGTCATCTTATCCCTTCCAAACCGCCAATGTGGGGGGGGGAGTCACCATGGGTGGTCAAATCTTGACCATTGATCTCTAGGATGTTTACAAGTGTCTAAATTAACCATGGTTACTTTCTAACCCAATATATAGTTAACTATTTTTCTCATCCTATAAATAGCCAACTAATAACACATAAAAACCTTGCACCACACCTTCTTATAACCTTCAAGTCCTAAAACCTAAGGCACTTTTCTTATATTTTGTAAGAAAGTTAACTAGTTTTTGAAAGAAAACTAGTGTTTGATCTTCAATCTTGGAAATTTTCTAAGAAAAGTTGTTATAACTTTAAAGTCTCCAAAAAGACGTCGTTATAATCTTCAAATAGCTTTGGACTTCAAGAAGGCGTCGTTATAATCTTCAAATAACCTCGGTTTATCATAGGTTGCAAAGGAAGAAAGCTTATTCAATCAAAGTCCTAGTTCTTGTCCTAGTTTCCCTTTTCATTAAGGCCAAAAGTTGTAAGCAAACCTTAACATACTTTCTTGCTTAATTATCATTTTCATGCTCTTTGTGTTCCTTTCATGCTATATATGTTCTTGTTATTGTGTTCATGATGTTTAAAAATGGATAAAACAAGTATTGATATACATATGTTAACTTATGACAAGTAAACAAGCAAACTAGTGATTTTTATGGAGAACCATGACCAAAATAGTATAACTTTGATATTTGACACTTACTTAATGTTAAAGAGGACTTAACAAGGAAAACATAGCAATTTGAATCACCCAAAACGAGTATACGAGTCAAAAGTTATGACGATTTGAAATTACCAAAGATTTCCGGCAAAACTGCCAAATAGCTTCCTGATCAAATTTGGGTTTTGAAAGTCCTACTTCTGGTCCGATTCATCAAAAAGTTAAAACACGAAAGTTGTCCGGAACGACGTTTTCGTTCAGGAACAAAGAAGCTCGAGACCTAAAAATGCTTTCCGAGTGATAAAATTCTTCAAAATCTTAAACAGCCCATTTTAGACCAAAGTCACTATATTATAGTTATGATTTACTAAGACCAAGAGGTCTAATGACCTAAAGCCGAGACCACAACCATGGCTAAAGCCAAGGTTGAGTCTCAAGACCATGGAAAAATGACCAAGGTCACGGCGAAGCCATGACGAAATGACCATAACAACTTACATAGGCGTAAACGTGAAACAATGAATTAGGCGATAACTTGAACAAGCAATTTGGATCTACTTCACTTAAAAGGGAACCATGAGATTTTACCAAGAGTAAATGGTCATTCAAGACTTATGAAACTACCCCTAATAACAATCTTCATGTACAAATAGACTTTCCTAAGTTTATTCAAATATTGGACATGTAACTTTTCGGATCAAAACTTATACATTTGTTATCAAAAAACTACAATAGTAGGGAGCCTCATGTGAGGAGTTCATTGAGTAAGCCGTCGAGATGAGTTGTGGATTTACGAGTTAAAGTGTCCTGGCTCCTCGAACGTTTACTCCATGACTTCTGAATTATGTCGGCCCGAACGGTAGTAAACGATATACCAAAACATACATGTTTCATGAAACTTTCTTTCAAAGACTTACGCTATATACTAAGTACTACATCATGAACATTATG
>JARVZY010000725.1:0-18461 GCA_030686995.1 Artemisia argyi | reverse complement strand
GAAACAAACATTGATAATCTTTTGCTTACTACAGTTATGGTGGTACGTAAAGTCACCTTCACGGGCCTTGCGTTTCAGAATCAAAGTGAGGATCTCCATAACCAACGTAAACAAATATGGGGACATAGGGTCTCCTTGACGAAGACCGTGTTTACCTTTGAAATACCCCTGTAACTCACCGTTGATATTAATAGAGAAAGATGTGCTCGTAACACATGCCATAATCCACTTCACCATACTTAAATGAAAACCAAAAGCCACAAGGATATCCTCCAAAAATTTCCAATTAACCGTGTCATAAGCCTTTTCGATGTCTATTTTGAAAGCACACCTTGGAGGGCCTCGGTTCAAATGATAATTATGCATTAGCTCCTGTGTAAGAAGAATATTATCTGAGATAGATCTCCCCGGTACAAAGGCCGATTGGTTATTACTTACAATGTCATCTAACCCCTCCTTGATACGGTTGGTAATAATTTTACTTATACATTTATAAAGAACATTGCAACACGAGATAGGACGATAGTCCTTTACTCGAGTAGGATTGGATACCTTAGGAATCATAGCAAGGATGGTGTGGTTAATTTCTTGCAGAAGTTTACCATTCATGAAGAAGTCTTTAATCGCCTTGCAAACATCCTCTCCCACGACATCCCATGTTTTCTTGAAAAATACCGAAGTATACCCATCTGGTCCGGTGCTTTATCATTACCAATAGCAAACATGGCAATTCGAATCTCCTCATCCGACACATCACGGACCATATGATCAGCTTTCACACGACTAAGCTTCTTGTTAAACAGCCCATGATGGTTTAAGGGAGGTACCCCACTTTCAGTACCTATAAAGTGCATGTAATGTTGCACAAATATATTAGGAACATGATTACCATCATACAAATTGTTATCATTACCAGTTATGCAATCAATTCTACTTCTACTAACTCGAGCCTTGACAGAACGGTGAAAGTAAGACGAATTTGAGTCTCCTTCACGAAGCCATTCAATCTTTGCTTTTTGTTTCAAGAAACGTTCCTCGTCCAGTGTAGCTTGAGTAAACGCTGATAGGTATGTTGCTTCCTCTTCACGAAGAGAGGCGGATGATGGGTCTTTATCGAGTGCCTTTTGAACCTCGTCGAGCTCTTGTCGAAGACTAGCAACCTATTGTGTAAGTTACCATGAGAGCGTAGCAACTTTCTCAAAGGTTTCTTCATACCCCACATCTTTTTTACTAATTTAAACATGTTGTAACCATTCACATCCATGTCACATTGCTCCGAAACCAAACGAACAAAATCAGCCTTACAAGCAAGGAAATTAAAGAACTTAAATGGTTTAGGCTTATTCTTGGTTATTTTCCTGATCTTTAACACAGCCAGGGAATGATCAGAAATACGATATGGTTGGAAAATCGCATATGAACCTGGGTACTCATTGTTAAACTCGAGGTTACATATAACACGATCTATTTTCTTCAAAATACCACTGTCCGCATTCGGTTTTTGATTCCATGTGTAGTGCAATCCAGTGCACTTGACATCTTCAACTTCAATATGACACACACACTCATTAAAGTCTCGCATTGAAATATTGATATCTTTAGACCCATGATACGTATCCTCAATATACAAAGCAGCGTTGAAATCCCCCATAATAACCCACGGTCTAGAATTCACAAAATGCTTATGTAACCCGAGACTTTGCCACAACTCTCTTCATGCCACATATGAGTTCGAAGCATATACAAAGGTACAAAATAAAGCTTTACGATCGGATTTCAGCATGACTTGAGTATGTACTGCTTGACTAGTACATGATAACACCATAACGTCCACTACATTCTCATTCCAACCAATAATGATACGAGAGCCTTTCGCACACAAGCTCCCGTTAGAAGTCCATTTCCAATTGACACAAACCTTATGACACACAGCATCCAACTTCCCAATGTCAACATATGACTCCAAAATAGCACAAACATTCAAATTATTTTCATTTATTACTTGACGAACCTCTGTTTGTTTAGTGGTGCGGTTCAGCCCCCTTATGTTCCAAGAGGCGTTGCTATACATTGGACATATTACCAGAGGGAGTGCTTGCCTCCTTTTGTTTCTGATTCGAGTTTCGACTGGTTCCACCTTCACCTTCTATTGTCTCGTCATAGACAGTCTCAACATCATCATCAGAGTCCTCTTGGTCTTCCACAACATCCCGTTTTAAACTCCTTACTGTTCGAGAATCCTCCTCCTTATCCCCACTTGAACTAGCCAAAGCAGAGAAGGTGTTGGATGTAATTATATTCGCATCATTCTTACGTTTCCACACTGTCTGCATGTTCAATTTAGGGGCTTGCTTAAAAGCAAGACTAGTCTTTTGTTTCACCATAAAGCTTTTTTCATTCTGATTTTTTCCTTTATTACGACCTTTAGCCATTTGGAATCCTTCGCCTTGAAACTCTGCCACTTTCTTTCATCATGACAAAAAGTCTTACAAGTAAGACAGTGTGGTGGCTTCCATTCATATTCAACGCTAACCTTCTCACACGTATATCCATCGCCCTGGCACAACAACTTTAACAGATGGTTGGAATGCACATTCAACACCAATTTCAATCATAGCGCGAGCATACGAACTTCTTCCCCAAGACTCATTACACATGGTGCTCGTATATGAGTCAAGCATCAATGGATTACCGATTTTTGAAGCAATAACGCTGAGCCCATCAGCAGTGAAGGCTGTCAATGGAACATCATGCATTTTCACCCAAACCGGAACAGTGGTCCGATTCTCTTTCGTTAGCCTAGCCGATGGAGTCCACTTATTTAGAATAATAGGAGCCATTCTGATCATCCATGGGCCATTTTCCAATACATCGTCAACACCTTTCTTAGTTGAAAATTTAAAAAAGTAAAAACCTTTAGCATTCATCATTACTTTTTGTTTCCCAAACTTGCCCATAGTTTTTCACAACTGGGAACGCGATGCGTTTACCAAGAAAATACCCATAAACCGTGTTGCTTAGCCTATCATTTACTTCCATAACCGACGATACGGGGATTAAAGCTTCAAACTCCCCATCTGTTGCACCAATAACGTCCACTTTTCGAAAGTTAACCTTCTTTTGTGTTGTTTCTAAGGTAACAACATTTGCAAAACTCGATGGCCCCATATTAGCCGGTCTTGTCGCCTCACACACCATATATAGGTCTTCATTCACTTTTCCACCATTGTCATCAGTACCAATAACCTTAGTTTTATCACCAGTTTTATCACCATCACTACTAGAACCGGCTCTAGTAGTCTTTTCACTGTCTTGTAATTTAGGTTCCTCACTCGACAAGGAACCCAAGACAGAATCAGCACCAAGTACATCACGCCTTTCCATGTTTTTCATTTTAGCATAAAAACTTGACAATAATAACCTTACATCCTCCCCTCCTGAACCCCCCTCCATCAATTGAACAAGCAATCAATCATAGAAAACAAATGAACAAACAAGAAGAAACTAAAGACCCTAACTTCAGTTGGTAGATAACAGAAAAACGACAAGGATTTGAAACCCTAATTAATCGTCTTCAATAATGAACAACCCAAAACAAACACTAACCCATGTAATTAAAGTTCTAATCTAATCATACATAACACAAACCCAACAAAATTTACCTTTTTTGGTCACTGAATCAACACAATTGACCCATTTAGGTACGAAATTGATGGGTTTGATTGGTAGCACAGATGGGTTGTGAAATGAAATTGATTGAGGGGTTTTTGTGGGATTTGATTGATGAATTAAAGGGTTGAAGATGCGATTTAAATCATAGGAGAGTCTCATACCTCTAATATTCCACACTGATAATTTGAACTTCATTGTAAGATATTGATAAACTGAATACTCAATTTAATAACTGAGCATCCCCCCCCCCCCCCAATCTCATCTGCAATTAAGCCTTCAATCTCATTTTGATTGTTAATAATTTTTTCTTCATTATCACTGATTCCAATGTCTGTATTCACAATCTTCCATCTATACCTGAAATAACTAAACATCTCTTTATTCCACTGTTGAGATTCTTGAACTGTTGGTTTCTTCTTTTCCAGTACAAATCTGTCTACAATTATTTTCAACTCTGGCTCCACATTCTCAACTTCATTCTCCACATCATCTTCAGTAGTTAGAGCAGCATATTTATTAGCACTCATATGTATTTCTTTGACAGCTTCAGGGCTAACTCTCCAAACTTTCTCTAATGATGGTGGTGTTTTACTAGGACCTTCATCTCCATTATTCTGCTCATAAACTTTTTCTTTACCTTTCCCATTATCCTTTTTACTTTCTTCTTTATCCTTTTTCTTTTGAAACTTCAGTGTCCCTATCTTTACTTTGATTCTCTTTTGGCTTGAAAATTTGTTTTTTCTGTTGAAAATACTTTCCTCTGCCATTATACCTTCTATTTCTTGCTTCAACAAAACCATCATTCTGCAAATCCACCTTCCCATCTTTAACATCTTCTTTAGTTTTGTGCATTTGTTCCACATCACTGTTCTTCTTGTTCTGTTCTTGTACAATTTTTTCACTTGTACAATTTTTACAAGAATGTATACTATGCCCAAAAACAACACAGTGATCACAAATCATAGGTTTCCATGGGTACTCAACTTTTACTGATTTTCTTCTCTTAATATTGTTTTCAGCATCCTTATACACAACCTCAATTTTATCAGGTAAACCCTTACAAGCTTCCATTTCAACTAATACTCTAGCATACCCCAACCTCCCATAACCATTGTTACACATATTAGCATTCATCTGATCCATAATCACTGGTCTCCCCAACCTGCTAGATAAAGCACTTATTCCTTTAATACTCCAAGCTTCCAAAGGAACATCAACTAGCTTTACCCAAACAGGGATTTTACATGGATCAGTCTTCTCAATACAGCTTTTAGGATTCCATTTCTGTACTAGTAGTGGTTTTCCATTAACTAACCATGGACTTTGTTCAATAACCAAATTTAAGCCCTCTTCATGTCTAAACTTGAAAAAACACATGTTATAGTTATCAACAATGATATCCTTTAAACCATACTTAGACCACATCCTTCTCAAATTATATTTCATTTCATTCTCATTCATAGTGCAACCTAAGAAGTACCCACAAACAGTTAAATTCCAGTGTTTACTTCCTTCATTCACAATTTCCTCACTAAAAAAAACAACCTCTTCATCATTATCAATTCTCTTAGTCATTACATAATCAAGCTTATTACTCATGAATTTTTCATTCTTAGTGACAACATTAGCATAAGACTTAGCATTTCCAACAACTGTAGTACTATCAACATTAACACTTATAGTGGGTAGAAGCTCAGACCCTTTGCCATTAACATCACCACATACACTACTTTCATTCTTTTTCTTTAAACCACTCATATTAGCCTCATTATTAACATCTGTATTATCCACATTCAATGCAATTGACACATTTCCAAAAACACTTTCCAAACTATCCAATGTAACAGTACTATTATCAACAATTCCATTGATCTCATTACCTTTCTGCTTATTCTGCACATTCTCCACATTATAATGTACATTAGTAGCATCCTTATCAACATTAATCTCCTTACTACCCTGATCCTTCATATTGATACTATTTTCCCTCTCTAATTCACATGTTTTCTCTATCACAGTTGCTTTCCCATTACTATTCACAGACATCTTCTTATTCACATCAACATCTTTCTCATTTATCTTATGCCCCAAACTACTAACATCATGATCATCCAACCAACCCGGAGTCTTAGGGTTCCGTTTCGATGTTCTTTGTTTCTTTTTGTTCGACATAACAACAAAATACAAGAATCGATTACTATAGAAACAGATCAAAACTTAGTAGATTGAATACTAGGCAAAAATGAAATTGAAATTGAAAACATGATTTTCCCGCCAAATTATTAAATTTGGGCTTTCTTCAATACTAACTAAAAATCTAATTCGAAACAACCATTAGATGCGGAATAACAAGAGGAATCTAAAGGTGTAATCAGAATTGAAATCCATAGAGTTTTTAGTGAGAAATTGAAGAAACAATGGTGATTTTTTATGTTGTGAGAAGAGTTTGTTGGGTTTTGATGAGAGAGAAAAAGAGAGAGTTTCCTTTATTAGTTTAGATTTAAGGTTTTCAACATTTCACATTATTTGACTTTTCATTTTTTCACATTAACCATTTTTCTCATATATGTAGTATAGATAAAAGTTAGCGGCAACAATTTTCGACACTGCATGATAAATAACACGCACTTGACACGAAGTTAAACAAGTGGGTAAAAAATGTCAACTTGTCTAACATGTTTAATAAATAAACCATGTTTAAGTTGAATATGTATTAAATAGGTTAAATCGTAAACTCGTTTAGGTATACATACAAGTCTCTAAAAAATAAAATATATAACTTGATTTTTGTATCATATATCCACATGTGAGGGGAAAATGAATTACGGAGTAATTAATAAGAAGGTTAGAGGTCGGAATAGATAGATATGGATATCTCAAAATGTCCATATTTGGCTTCTCACAGTGGTGACCTATATTGCATCATCTTTCCGGCTGCCACCACAGCATTCTCTCTCCTCAACCCATATTCACCTCTCTCATCACAGTGGTAACCCATATTGCATCATGCATCTTCTTCTTTAAAAAAAAATACATTTTTTAACACAAACACAAATTTTATTAATAAAACGTAAATATTACATAAACGAAACGATACGAAATGAAAACCATTACAACTAAATAAAAAACTTAAACAACTAAAAATTAAACACGACAACACTTATTTAAAAACTAGTAATCTAGCTTGTGTCGTTCCTTGATTTCCGCCTTAAGTCGCATAAGTTCATCTCGTTGTCGTTCTGGAAAATTTGGGTCGATTGCTGAATTGTAGAAAATCAAGTCTTGCTCCCGTTTGGTATTTCTCAGGAGTTCCTTTTGTTCCTCCTGGCATTCCAAGAGCTTTCGTTGATATTCCAATTTTTGTTCTTTGAGCGCTAGCTCTAGTTCCTTGAATTGTTTCCACGACTCATCACGCTCTTTACCTTTATCCTTCTTTGACGCTCTTGATTTCCATAAGTCCGCTAGTAGCCCACTCATGAATGATTTTGATGTTTCACGAGAGGAGGAGGTGGATGATTTCCTCCTTGCTCTGTCACGACCTTGTGGTCGTGATTCTCTAGTACCATCCTCCGTTTCATCATCGTCATCATCCAAGTCTTGAAAATTCGGGGGGCCTTGTGTTGACCCCGACGTAGTTGTTGAACCCTTCACTTTCTTTCGACTGCCCGATTGGAAAAGGGGCATCTCATCCTTCAAAGCATCATGCCCCTTCAATACTTTCCAACACTCCACCATAGTGAAATCTTGACCGTAACGCGCACGATACTCCATAAGTGCTTTGGACATATCGTCAAGGTCATTCTCACCACTTCCATGCGTCCCCTTGACATTATTAATAATAGCACAAAAATTCGCAACTTGACAACGAATTCTAGTCTTCTATTTGGAAATGATCGAATTGTATGTCCAGTCTGAACCAGTTTCATTTCGAAAGTAGGTTACCACTTTGTCCTAAAATTTGTGCCGATTCATAGAGTTTCCTTTTTTGTCATTCTCCGAAACAAAAATGAAAGCTTTACAAAGAATGACCTCTTCTCTGCTTGACCATGGTTCAGCTTTTTTGGGCGGTTCGGGTTCTTTGCCTTTGCCTTTCGCCTTTGTAGCACGCCGCGAAGGATTCTTTGGCTTGACGGGTGATGTCTCTTCGATTTCGTCATCGTCATCATCATCATCGGGCATAGAACCGTGGAAAGAACCGTGGTAGGAACCGTGACCCGAACCTTGCCCCATCGAAACATCTTGACTCTGGTAGTCTTGGCTTGGATAGTGTTGGGTCGAATAGCCATAGTTATGATAGTCTGCCCAATCATCCAAATTCATATCAAGATTAGTAGACTGAATCAGATAATGTTCTTGATACGGTTGAGAACAATGCAAGAAATCCATGTTAGGACGATAAGACGACTCACTTGATTCTTGGTGATAATCAACACGTTGTGGTGGGACAAAAGGACGATGAACGGAAAACAAGTTTTCTCTTTGATTGACTTGTGGTAATTGTGTTGGATATTCAAAAGATTGTGGACGAAAGCGTATGTCCCTTGTTGTGGTGGTGTTATGCCGGTTAGTTCAAAGGTGTTTTGCGGAGAGAAATTTATATCCGGTGCATTTTGGGTTAGTCGGGATCGTCGGTTTTTTTATTGTGGAGTGTTTTTCTTTGACATTGTGAATATTGATGAGAATTTGGATGAATTGTTTTTGAAATTGTGTGTTTGAAAGTGGGTTTAATGTGAGTATTTATAGGATGAAAAGTGGTAAATATGTTAGAAAAAAAGTTTTAGCTTTTTTTTTTTTTTTTTTTTTTTTTTTTTTTTTTTTTTTTTTGCAAACAACGGTTTGATTTTTTAAAAAGTGGTAATTGTGTTGGAAAGTATTGCTTCAATATCGATTGGCTACACGAACGATTTGTGGTTTCAATATGACCGGCAATCGATATTGCATTAAAGCCACAGTGAGACGATCGATGTTGGAAATCGATCGCTCGATCCACACGATCGATGTTTTACGGGCCGCTGCTAGTAGCCTTAAGAAAGTATGTTTCTTTACAGAGTGTATTGGTATTGTTTGGATTTTAGGCATGTCTTGATCCTCATAATATTTAGTTTTGTGAAGTTTTATATCCAGTTTTGTGTTTGATATATATTTACACCTGCATTCTTTAGATACTTAGGCTTCTTGTGTTTACCTTTAGAGTAATTGGAACAATTAAGCTAAAATGTAAAATACTTTTCAAGAAAACATACTAAGGGGTTGTTTCTTTTTTTCTTCAGCTAAGGATTTATATGGGTCCCACTTTCATATAAGCATTTTAATGGGGAGGAGATCATAAATTAAGCCTTTTGAATATAGACCATTTAAGAGATTTTTGTGGGTCTCATCTAAAAAGTAATAATATTAAATAGCATCCCTAAGGGGAAAAAAGAAACACCTCCTAAGACTCCTGAAATAGCACTCGGTAACGGTGATCCAAACATTATATTTAACATGTTTTATGTTTTCACCTATGTAGCAATGGTTTTGCTAAACAATGACCACTGGGCAATGTTTAATAAGAATTTAAAAGGAAACTTGAACTTTGTTAAATCAAAAATGATATATATTTAAGTTAATTTTTATGTTCATTTATTGTGCAGTAAATGCATAATTACTTTAAATATGGAAAGAACATATTGTTTAATGAGCCTTAAGCATTACCAATGGGCAGTGTTTAGCAAAACCCATGTAGCAAACTAGCTATTGAAGTTGCTGCATTTCTAAATAGTAAAAAAAAATGTAGTAAGGCTTCTTATAACTTATATTGAGCGTCACTTATATATTAAAGTGGAAAAAGTAGAAATTGGCAATCGCCTTTGCTAGTAAGTTGGAATCTTTCATAGTAACTTTTACATAGTGCTTTGACAAATCGTCTGTTTCAACCTGTTAGGACACTGGCAGTCATGATTCCGAAATCGTTTATACCTCCGAAATCCACCAATAATATCATTCTACCTCATTTTATCTCATTCATACTTTTTCCATACCTCCCAACCCCATTTTAATGGCAACCATGCCTTTTTCATACCTCTCAACTTTTTCCATACCTCTCAACCTCATTTCACCTCATAATAAATTCCAACGGCTACTTTTTGCCTTGAAAACCTCATGTCTCCGAGGCAATATTTGACGTTTAGCTCTTGCCGTTGATGATGCCGGTGGGGTGGCGGCGGTGTTCACCGCCGGCATCACCTTGCCGATGGCTGATGCCACTGCCACCCTTCTTATGCTTCTAAGATGTTATGACTCGTGCTCGACAAGCTTTATTTAGCTTTTGTATGGGGCCTCATTTAAAACTTAGTTTGACTTGAATTTTATTCAAGTTGGCTCTACACACGAACCTGTTGCTTTGATTAGGGGTACGGGTGGCAATTTCTGACCCGGTACGAAACCTGACCTGAAACCGACACGAAAATTAAAAGGTTCGAGTTAAGCTAAACAGATTTTGGGTCAGGTTTGGGTGGACATATCTAACCCGTTTATTAAATAGGTCAGGTTCGGGTTAGGAATAAATTAAACGGGTTGACCCGTCAACCCGTTTAAGTTTTTTTTATTAATTAAAAATTATTTATATTTAAGTATACAAGTTTAATGGGTTAAACTAACCCGTTTAACATGTTTAACTCATGTAATGTGCTAACTTTTGTACATAAAACGGGTTAACTAGGTCAAACCGAAACCCATTTAATATATTCAACCCATTTAACCTATTTAACCCCTCAACCCAAGTATTTATACGGGTTAAATGGGTCAGGTTCGGGTTACGTGTAAACAGGTTAGGGTTGACGTAGCTGACCCGATGTAATTGTTTTAGCTCCTTGCTAGGTTTTTTTTGTTTTTTTTTTTTTTTTTTTTTTTTTTTTTTTTTTTTTTTTTTATAACGCCATTAAAAAAAATAAAAATAATAAAATAAACAAAAAATATGTTGGGAAACATTATTTCAAATTATTGTAAGAAAATAGAATTCCCCTTGCACTAGAGGAGTGGTCACATTCCGTTACGTTCTAAATCAATGTCACTTCAGCTTTCTCTTTCATCTTACTCCTAACTTTTCACTCGTAATGATCACCACTACCCTTATATTTCATTAAATTACTTAGTTTATACAAATAAACCTCTCAAAAATACATCACACACTCACAAACCAAATTAAAAATAATAAAAACACTACATTATAACATGTATACATTCATTGGGCTTTGTTGCCCCTTTTTTTTTTTGCCAAGCCTTTTACTTATTTACCCGGCCCGCCAAGCTCTGTTGTATCATATCTTAGTTTTTGCTCCAACCCGCCCTGTTCACCATAACTCACATCTCCTTCTCTGTTTTGAGATCCGACCGGTGCACCTAATGCTAAGAGGTGACCCGTCACCATTATTGCTTGGTTTGTGCCCACTTCACGCGTGAAGTTGAAGATGGACCAAAGGAATAAGGGTGGTGAGTGAAGTGAGGCTTTGTGGTGAGGGGTCACCTCCCACTCCGATTAGTCTTAATATCACAATATGAACATTTTTTTAATCAACCTTTCAATGGTGTATGCTTTTTGGCCTATAAGAGTTGAGATCCATGAATAACCTATACATGCCATAGAACCTATCAACCAATCATAGCCACCCATTTATATTTTTCATATTTTTTTTTTTCAAAACAACATATCTTGCAAACGGTTATATACTTTCGACGAATTTTTTTTTTTTAATTTCCGCCCAGAAAGAATCATATATAATTCATAAAAATCATATATGATTCGTAAAAAATCATATATGATTCGATTCTTACGAATCATATATGATTTTTTTGGGCAAAAAAAAAGTTCGTCGAAAGTATATAACAATGAATGTCTATAGAAAGATAATTTAATTCTCGTCGCGATGGTATTTTTTTTTGTACCTTGACGATTTACGGTTTACGAAATATTTAAGTTTTAAAAAAAGGGTGGAAGTTTATTTTTTTATTTTGATAAAAAAAAAAAAAAAAAATGAGTAGGTAACATTGCTTGATGGGTTTTATGGTAAAAGTGCCTATAAGCATAACGCGTTTGAATCAAAACACACAAAAACTGGATACACACTCACTTGAAACAAAATAACTTTATACGCATCAATTGTCCTAAAAATTAAGATTATTTACAAAAATAGTTATATTAACAAACCTATACATACATGCGCGCCTAAATTGGTTATTACTACCTATATAAGATCCATTCGAGATGATCACTCTTTTGGGACAATAACTAAAACTAACAACTATATTAAGAATTATTCTTAAACTCATTTTCTCATTCTCCCATAAACAAAGTTACGCTTTAAATAGGAACGAAATCTACATGATGCACATCCTAAATTAGTTAAGGAGCAAATACATAGCATGGAAAGAAGAAGTCAAAGAATTGATGTTCTAAAGTTAGCTTGTTCTTGTTGCCTGTGACAACTTGACGAAAGCTCAAAAGGATAAATGTTCTAAAACTGGTTGTGTATGTGCTAAATTCAATGAACAGTTAATTCTCTATTGACTTCGTTCATAAGACGCCTCTAAAGAGAATCATCTCATCCTGATCTCGACAACGCCGTGTCAATTAGTTGATAGCACCTTCTATCTATTAATGACTTTAATATTACCCATTACACTCGTAATGTAAGAGCACTACAACCAAGTCGGGTTTCCATCACTAAAAGCTTCTCAATGGTTTCAAACATATGCCTCAAGCAACTCTCATTAAGTCTCTCATCATAGGCTAAATAATGGAGACATGTGACAATGTTACACCCCTTGTCAGTTTCATCATAACACTCACTAAGTCTCTCGTAACAACATTCACACAAAGTTTTACTTCTCACACAACGGTGTCTAATGTATGGTTCGTGAATTTTGCTGGCCTCATGCCACTATCGTGCACCAAAGGACCTTTAAACACATATGTATCAATAGCGCATGAACTCATTAAACTCGAAGCTCGTATTGTGTATATAAATAATAGAAGGGCATGGAATTTTGTGGCCCTAATCAAGCGGCGGCCATGTACAATCGCACCGCTTGCAATAATCTCATGTTGTACATGAGGTTACTAAACTATAGCACTATGCTTCATTTGTACATGAGGTTAGTACGTACACTATTATCACTGTGGCCTTCTCCTACCATGTTCTAAAACTAGTTGTGTATATGCTCAATTCAATGAACAAATGATTTCATTTTGCTAACGCGTTTTTGGTAATAAATCTAGGACAAAGTGAAGCATTAAAGATATAATCATTTTATCCACGATTGATGCCAAGCACACAACAACAATTTATTAAAATTTAGGTAATCCGATAACACATCAAACAGTAAAAAATTGCGGTCTATTCAAAAAAAAAAAAAAAAAAAAAAAAAAAAAAAACCAGAAGAAAAAAAAAAACAAGACAAAAAACAAAACAAACAAACGAACCGAAAGAATTATCTCCTTTCCTGTGCTGCTAGGCTTGGCTGCTAACTAGTTCTTCACCTGACATAAAATTCGTAAAGGCATTATGATTTATATGTTGACCAAGTACATCTTGTTCCTCTATTATAAGAAAACCATATTCCGTATAATTCATTAGAGGAGATAATTTATAAATTGTAAATAAATAAAATTTGTACCTACCAAATCTTTAAAAGTTATGAATAATCACTCGCAGATAAAAAGTTTTGTTTGTGAGTTTGTTTGACAAGTTATGGATTCCACCTGACCCAATCCGTTGATTTGTAAAAAATTTGATAAGGATCCGTTTGGTTTGTAGATGGTTTAGAATTAAGATTTGGATTTGAATTTGGATTATAATTTGGTTTTGGAGTGTTAAATTATATGTAATATATTATTGTAATAAAATTGAAAATAAAATAAATTATTATGAAAAATAAATAAAGACATAAAAAAATAAGAGGTAACAAACAAACCTGGGCCTACATATTTATATAAAGACAAATCAAAAGTGAGGATACATTTCTAATCCATACTAATACACACCAAACAAGCAAATTTTACCATCATCCTTAATACTTCTACTTACACCCACCAAGGCACCTAAGTTTTGCAATATTACCATCACCCTTAATACTTCTACTTACACCCACCAAGGCACCTAAGTTTTTGTATTGCAAAATAAAGGAACCGCATTAGTAATGCGGCGAGATCCCCCGCTGTCATCAAAGGTATTCCAGTAAACATAAGGGTGAGTTTAGTTGGGGAAAGAACTTTGTTTTCCACAAAACAAAAACGTTTTCCAACAAAATATTTTACAAAATATAAAATATCCTATTTCCTAACTTAACAAAGAAAATTATAAATCAAATTTTAGTTGTTTTCATTTTTAACCCACAACCCGCCCTTCCCTTCTCCAAAATAGAAAATGCAAACATCAACTAAACGTGTTTTCTATATTTTCAAGTGTTTTGTAGAGATAAATTTCTCTTCCAAATTTTTACAAAACTAGAGATAGAAAACAAAGAGAATTTTTTTCTATAACTAAACGCACCCTAAAATATTCTCGGATCTTAAAATAAAAAAGTGTTAATAGTTCATTGTGTCCGCTACGATAAGACCCCGTACCTAAAGCTAACATCATATAACCCAATTGAGACATTGTGGAATAGGCCGAACCCCTCTTAAGGTCTTTTTGAGCAAGAGCTAAAGTAGCTCCTAAAAAAACGTTTATTATCCCTATCAAAGAGATAAAATTCAATATGTGGGGTATGACTATGAAAAGAGGCATAAGTCGAGCTACAAGAAATATTCCCGCTGCTACCATTGTAGCAGCGTGTATAAGAGCTGAAATAGGAGTCGGCCCTTCCATTGCATCAGGTAACCATACATGAAGGGGAAATTGTGAAGATTTAGCAATAGCACCAGCAAATAATAGAACAGCGCACAAAGTAACAAATAAAAAATTGACCTTAAATCAAGTTTTTAAATATTTGGAATAAATCACGAAATTCAAAACTCCCCGTTACCCAATAAAACCCTAAAATGCCTAATAATAAACCAAAATCGCTAACACGATTAGTGTGGGGATTGGTACTACAAGCAACATGGATACAAAATGTAGGTAATTCAAAGACTAAACAAACAAACAAATACGAACAAACGAAGCGGAAGCTTTATTCAAATACCAAACCAAATTACAAAACCATATTCAAAGACAAATTCTAATTCAAAAGGTACAAAGACAACTATTGACATTGATCCCTATTTATAGGCAAAACTAACCGTCATACAAAAGTTTCCAAATTCAAACCAAACTTGTAGAACAAGTCACAAATTTACCAAAAGACCCTTAGAGTTTAAGTCATATTCTAACAATCTCCACCGTGACTTAAACTCCTCCGCCTGCTTCAAATCAAATTCAAAGTTCCAAACGCCAAATTTCAAATTCCAAATTCCAAAATCCAAATGCTAGAGATGCTAGCCAAATTCAAACCAAACGACCGATTCCAAAAATGATCCAAAACAAATTCGAACAAATACAAACGCCGATACTTCAAAACGAGCAATCAAACGTTAACCGACAAATTCAAACTCAGTTAACCAAACAAACAAATCGGCTCAAACGATCTTCAACAAAGACAATCAAATTCAGGCAACCAACTTCAAAAGCCCGACGAATGAAGATCCAAATTTCCAAACTAACAAATTTCAAACGATCGAACAAATTTCAAATGACCCGATTAAAACCAAGTCTTCAAACACCAAATCGATCTTCAAATACCAAATACGAAATTCAAATTCTAACGACCCACTTATATAATAAGAATTACGGTCCAACTTCAAACTTATTATCCACGTATCAACCAAATTCAAGTTAACAAATAACTTGACGAAGGGACTCCAATAATTCAAACACCCCAAATATGATACGGATAATAATTCTAATGACCCAATTATTACGATAAGAATTATGGTCCAAATTCAAAAACAAATTCAAATACCAAAAACTAAACAAATTCGAAGAACAAACCATCAAAAGAAACCAAAACCTCAATATCAAAACGAAAAACCAATCCATACTCTTGATCTCCATTCAACGAATAAACAAAACAATAATATTATCCCAAAGTCAAACAGTGTCCCAATTCAAACAAAAGTCCTATCTTCCAATCGATCCAAAGTATACTCAGACCCAAACACCAAATAGCTCCACCAAAACTAGTTATACTAGTAATTAACATTCGAACAAAAAGTCAAATCTCCAACAAATAACAAAAAACGAATTCCAAATAAACCTACTGAGCAATCGGTTCTTCAATTCCCAAAACAATAACGAACCCAAAACGAATCAACTTTTTTTTTTTTCTTTTTCTTCGTCATGGCTAAATCAAACCTAGCTCTTGATACCACTTGTTGGTAATTCAAACGAACGAAACAAACACCAAATTCAAACAAACGAAGCGGAAGCTTTATTCAAATATCAAACCAAATTACAAAACCATATTCAAAGACAAATTCTAATTCAAAAGGTACAAAGACAACTATTGACATTGATCCCTATTTATAGGCAAAACTAACCGTCATACAAAAGTTTCCAAATTCAAATCAAACTTATAGAACAAGTTACAAATTTACCAAAAGCCCCTTAGAGTTTAAGTCATATTCTAACACAAAACAAACTGGAAAATTAGTAAAATACAGTAATTAACTAGCTTTTTTTTTCAACATAAAAAATTAAGAAGCTAAATGAAAGCACACCCGTCGATTAACAGGAGTCAGCTATTCTCATAACAGTTTCCACAGCAAAAGCGGCAACTGCAGCCAGCTTAATTCCATCAACCATTGAAAGTTTAGTCTTATTATTGGGAACTTCCTTTGTTGGAGGATCAGCTAGAAGTTCTTCATAAGCTGTGTTGTCCATGACAGCCTGGCTGATTGACTTGTGTTTGTGAGACAGAGTAAGTGTACCCTTAACTTCCCCACTTGATGTAATCACATCGCGAATGATCCACGTCTCATGATCTTCTTCTCCTGAAACAAAATCTTCGATACGCACCTTGACCATTCCAATGCTCCTGTCAAATTTTGAACCCATTCTGGAATCATGACGAATATCAAAATTGACATTCGCATCAAGCGGGTATGATTCTGGTAACTGGAATTTCAAGCCAGAATTCCACACGGGATTGTTACCATGTTCCTCATCTGTCTTCGTTTTAAAACTTCCAGGAAAGCCATCAATGGAAATTCTTACAAACGGTAGCCTGTCCAAGGGTTTTGTAGATTTTTTTAGATCCCATGCTGAATGAATGTTGAGTTTCACTTCCATTTCTTTTCTTTCTTTCTTTCTTTATTTATTATTTTTTTTAAGGAAGTGAAACTTGATCCCTAAGCTAATGCACTCTTTCCATACTCCCGTATAAAAATATTATTATCCACAAATTTTTTATATAATAAAACAAAACTTCTATTAGGAATTTTTCATTTTAAAAAAATAATTCATACCTTATTTAGTAATAATTTTATTTAAAAAAAAAAGATTATTTTCTTTTTAAGTAATATTTTATATTTATCCATAACACAAGTAGAAGATAAATAAAAAAAATATAGATAAAATACAATTAACAATATGATTAAAATTTTTAAATAATTATTTTTAATAATAAAAAACAATAAATAAAAATCATAAATCAAACAAAACAAAGATTAAATTATTTATTTTTTAATAAATAAAAATATATGATTCAAAAAATTAAACCCCCCCCCCCCCCCCCCCCCCCCCCCGCGCGTGCGCGAGCATTATAACCAGTTAAATAGATAACATATTCTTCTTTCGTTAACAGCTTCAAGAATTTTGAAATCGTTAGTTCCGTATAAAAGTATCAATACTTTTTGTATGGTTACTACAAGCTAGATATCGACTATAATAAGTGGATGTTTACATTCATGTTAGTAGTTAATGTACTAAATTTCATAAACTTGTGTCATTGCGTTTGTGGTGGGATGGACAATGAAACATTCAAAAATACAATATTATCTTAAATAGATTTGAAAGTACTTATTTTGTTAAATCTTTTATATAATAAAACAAAACCCCTATTAGAAATTTTTCATTTCAAACAAATGGATTCATACCTTATTTACTAATAATTTTATTTTTAAAAAAAGATTATTTTTTTATTAGATAATATTTTATATTTATCCATAACACAAGTAGTAGATAAATACAAAAAATATAGATAAGATACAATTAACAAAAGGATTAAAATTTTTAAATAATTATCTTTAATAATAAAAAACTATAATGATACATCATAAATCAAATAACACAAAGATTAAATTATTTGTTTTTTAATAAATAAAAATATAAGATTAAAAAAAAAAAAAAAAAAAAAAAAAAAAAAAAAAAAAAGACTCGTGCGTGCACGGATATTATAACTAGTTAGTTCTATCACAAATATGGATAAAGTTTCAATTCTTTAACAAATGCAAGACGTAAGGATAAATTGTTATTTACGCGTGCACGGATATAAATATTATAACAAGTTGTTGTGGTAGATGGTATTTTATCGGAAGTATCATAAATGATACCTTATTAATTTTAGTTTTTGTTGAAAATCCAATTTATCCTTACGTCTCGCATTTGTTAAAGAATTGAAACTTTATCCATATTTGTGATAGAACTAACTAGTTATAATATCCGCGCACGCACGGGTTTTTTTTTTTTAATAATTTTTTGAATCATTTATTTTTATTTATTAAAAAATAAATAATTTAATCTTTCTTTTGTTTGATTTATAATATTTAATTA
>JARVZY010006910.1:0-25009 GCA_030686995.1 Artemisia argyi | reverse complement strand
CGCGGCTATCATAAACTCAATGTCGGTTTCATCATGTACATCGGACCAGTTCCTATCTTCTTCATGACTTTGATACGGATCCATTGCAAATGAACAAGTTTTTTTTTTTCTTTTTTTTTTTCAAGAGAGTAAGTATATGATTTTGAATTTGAGTTTGGAAATGTGAAAAAAAAATGTGTGAAATGGGTATTTATAGTGGTTGTAAAATGGTTTTGATTTTTTTTAAGAATATAGCCATTTTTAAACGCTAGTTTACGTTAAGGGGGTTTTTGTGATTTTTTTTTTCAATTCCAAAGGCTAGTTCTGTGGGTCTAGGAGGTGTTTGTGATTTTTTTATACAAGTTTGCACCTTTAAAGCCGCGTCAATTCTTTAACTTGGCACGTTAACGCAGCCTTATGGTCAGTTAACGCTGCATTTAACGCACGACGTTAATGTTTAACGTAGGGTGCATGGTTAGTATACCATGTGCTCTTAGGAAAACTATTCATTTTTTTCATTATTATTATTTTTTTTTATCAAACTACATGTTTGAAATATAATGATAGATATCACTTACAATAAGATGGCAGGCAAACGAGCAACAAGTTGTGCCGCAACCTCCTTTTAGATGGCAAACCCAATACAAATGAAGTTTTGTGTCTTAGGGGTCGAAAAATTACTTTGCACAACCCTTTGACCCCTAATCTAAAACTCCCCTGCCTCCGGAGCTAGGAAACCAAATGTATCAAAAGCAAAAGGTATAAACACGTGTTGATTTTCCAAACAAGCCTTCTCGTGTTTAGCAACTTTGCTCGATTTCGCTTTCAACACAGCTTGTCCTGCAACAAACCCATTGTCCCTAAGCCCAACAAAAGGGGTCACCCCAGTAAGATCCACACAAGCATGTTTCCTCCCCACCCACCTAGATACGAGTATATCATCCGGCCGTAAAGTAGACCTCCCTTCAAGTGGATCCGTCAAAAAGTTTTACCCACACCTCAATAGACATTGGCATAGCCGCCACCTTACCCAGAGCAGCAGCTAAAGCATGAGAAAACACCATACGACAACTATGAGGGATGCTCTTAACAGTCGTGATAGGTAGGGAGAACACACGGTCAAGGAGAACCTCATCCACCACCACCCCTCCTAAAGGAACCACTCCCCTCTCAACATGTGGCCTAGCGATCCCCACTATAAACTCCTCCACATCTCCCGCAACCCGCTTGAACCGGGTATCCCATCATCATGATGACATGCCCAGTTGAGAGCATGTAAACACATCCACTCCCCACACATCCACTGATCCAAGACTTTTAAAGCTTCCCCAACTGAAACAAACAATTCACAATCGATGGAGAGCGCCTCTCGCAAGGCCTTCCTCCAATCATCCTGATGACAAATGGAGACGCTTAATATGTGCAACCAATGTAGGAAACCCCTTAGACCCCGCCATCCCATCTGGGCAACAATGGAAACCTCGTAATGGACACGGCCAAACACCAAAACAACCACTCACCTCCATGGAGGGAGCCCAAAAAGAGAAAAACAAACCCTGATTCACTGACCGAGAAGGTCCAAGAACCCTAAATCAAACTCATATTTTGATTCTTTGACCAAGATGGTCAAAAGATCAAAGTAAAGAGTTTTTGTTTGGTTGAGGCAATGTATCGAACACTGGTGTGCAAACTGGTATTATAAGGGATGAGTTTGGGTTTTGATTAATGGGTTTTGGATTTGTGCAAACTGAAATTGAAGGTTTTGAATTGAGTGATTTTGGGTTTTGATTAATGGATTTGATTAGATTTTAGTTTAATTTAGTGAGTTTGAAAGAGGGGAAAATAGAGAGGAAAAGATGATTAATGGATAAATAGATTAGGTTGAAGAGATTGGGAAAGTGATTATGAGAATTTACTAGTGGATGATGATCGAGAATTTACCAGTGTTTGGAGATTTGCTAATCGATATGTTTTCTCAGATCAATTTGACTTATTTCAAAACCCCTTGCGAGTAAGAGGCTCCAAAACTATTTCATATCCATTAATAGTAAGCCATAACTGAAATCAGATGGATAAAAATTACAATAATGAACTAGCGACTTCCTATCGGGTGGAAGAGAGCGTTGTGGATCATGATCATCATCAAGCTTGCGAATCCAACTATTACAACAAATGACATCCCAACTTCTCAATCAAAATAATTGAGAAAGCAAAGACTCAAAGATATAGACAACGACAAGCCACATAATTCCGGCAATACACACTCAAAATAACAAAACAAATGGGATCAACCACATTATCATGACCCCATGATACAAAATACTACTTATTGTGTCATAAAATAATAAAATATAATTCATGTTTGACTTTTAGAAGTTTTTTTTTGGATAATGTATAGAATGCCCAGATTGCCCAAGCGCTAAGTCTATTTACCCAAAAATTTTTGTTTCCGGATTTACCGCAGGCAACTTGGCAACTTGACCATATGACGCCAAGTGTCCGACATGAGGGCCGCCAGTTGCCCAAAAAATATACAACTTGCCCTAACTTGTAATACGAAAAGTCACACTTCTCACTTGCAGATTTTAGTTGCCCAAAAAGTACCGATTGCCCTGGGAATATACAGAAACAAAAAATTTAGGGGTAAATAGTCTGAGAACTTTGGTAATCGGGGAATTTTAGGCATTATCTCTTTTTTCAACTTTGACATTAAATATTTCTGTTTGTATTATATAAATTTGATGAAAAATTATACTAATAAAAATATATTTAAAACTTAAATCCATTTCCATATTTTTCATCAAGTATTATGTAATACAAATAATAATTAATGTCAAAGTTGGAAAAAAAGAATAATAACAAAAAAATAAAACCCTACAAAAGTCAAAACTAGATTTATATTTCAGTACAAAGGGAGCACAACAATACAAATAATGAACTATATCCCTTCATATTCTATCATCATTAGCAATAATATAAAAGACATGACTAACTACATATATACACATACAACCACTCAATATAACTAAAACAAGTGACAATTAGAAAGACTTTGACCACACATATTGCAGACTTGCAGGCACCACAAAAGCACACAAACTAGCACGTGAACTTGCAGATTGATATAGACATGAAACTAGCACCACGTCGCATACAAACCCAAATGCGAATAAATAACTTATGAAATGCCTTGATCGGATCCGAACACCACTCTATCCATAATGAAATGGTCTCCTTTGCTCTATTAGAGATCCAATGAAATACGTGAACTTGTACCTCATCACAAATTGTCGACATACCCTATGAAGCAATGAACCACCGTTTCAATACCACTTCAACAATGCAGACAAAGAGTTGATTTAAGATCAAGACCAATATTTCACACCAAGTGTAAACCGGTAATCTTCTTTTTGTAGATGCAAATAAAAATACATACTTTTCCTGGGATTATCTTGCACTATTTTGTCTCTTGAGAACCATTATAGGATTTAGTATCTTGTCATCTACCATTTCTCTAAGAGCATAAGGTGTAATAACTCGAGTTAAGCCTTAAATCAATGTCACATCAGCGCCACATCAGCTTTAACATTTTAACCTTAACTTAATTAAAAAAAAAAAAAAAAAAATCCTTATCATAACTCAATATTTTTTGCCCCACTTTATCATAACTCAACCTTAAGTTAGCACATGGTGTGGTAACTCAAGCTTAACTAAAAAAATAAAACGTTAGCGCACGTTAGGGGGTTAACGTGCCCCTTAACGCACGACCTGAACTCACATGCACGGTATGATAACTTGGCCCTTAACGCGATTGGGTTAAGGTTTAACTCACTTGGTGAGTTATTGTACCGAGTGCTCTAAGTCTTTTAACCATAAAAGTACCATTGTCGTCATGTATTCATCTCCATGAATCTTCTTGCAACACATTCGGAACAAAAAGTTGGTTAGAATCGCCAATCCCACATCCAATCCCATGTATCATTTCTCTACACCCTCTTATCAACAACCGCAATTTTTTTTTATTGATTTCTAGTCTATATAATCAAGGAAACTTCTCACTAAGAATCACCCCGTCCTTAATCCAGCTATCTCCCAAAAGAATCACCCGTCTTTACTATATCCCCCCTCCCCACTTAGAACCTCTCAATAATCTATGGACACCCTCGTTATCTTTTAAACCACCAACATTACCATAAATACTTTTAATAACTCTAACACATAGTCTATTTTCTTCAACTCTAAATCTCCATCACCATTTACCTATTAAAGCTCAATTGGAGGCTTTTATGCTACCAATATTTAAAACCACCTATTTTTTTTTTGTTAAGCGCCACTTCCCATTTTACCTAGGATGTTTTTCTCACTTCATCAACCCCCCCACACCCTAAAAAAAAAAAAAAACGTTGTCTTACACTTTCTAAAGATATAAGAACACTAATTGGGGCACGAAATAAGGAAAAGAAATAAAGGGCTAAACTACCGACTACCGACTTTATCAATGTTAATCTTCCACCATACGAGATCATCTTTGTCTTCCAATTTTCTAATCTTTTCTTGAACTTTTCCAATATAACCTTCCAACTATCGACATTTTTCATAATTATGCCAATTGAAATAACAAGATAAGTAAATGGCAGCTTCCTGTCAAATACCCCATTCTGTTAGTAAGACCCTCAACTTCCTCGCAATGAACCTCAATTCCATCTAATTTTGTCGTATTTGCATTTATTTTCAAACCGGAAGCTTGTTTGACACACTCCATGATTCTCATAAAACTTCTTTCATTTGATTCTTTCCACTCTCCAAAGATAAGTTTATCGTCGGCATATTGGAGGTGAGAAATTGGAATATCACTGCTACTAATTTAACCCCTTTAATAAGATCATTTGCTACCGCATGTTTTAAAGTTACATTGAGGCCTTTTGGCGCTACAAGGTAAAGAAATGGTGAGAGAGGATCGACACTATCGAACCTGAAATCCACTCTCAATCACTTTTTTTAGTTGGCGGGCAAGGTTTCCTACCCACTGGCGCCTTGCCTAACCCCCTCTCAATCTTGAATTCCAAAGTGGGGGATACATTAACAAGTACCGAAACGAAAGCTAATTTTTGGCATGTTTAAACCCACTAGCACCATTTTTCTCCAAAGCCCATTAACGCTATCATAAGCTTTTTCAAAGTCAATTAACGCTAAATGCGCTTTTTGAATAAAGTTCCAATTAACTCTATCATAGGCTTTTCCAAAATCAATAGGAACGCACTTCTTTTCTTTCTTAGATAATCACATGTTTCGTTTGCAATTAATCCGCCGTCAAGAATACACCTTCTTTGAATGAATACATTTTGTTCTTCTCCAATGACTTTACTGATCACCTTTTTCATTCTTTCGACAAGAATTTTTGAAATTATCATATAGCAGCACCCAATTAAACTTATTGGTCTATAATCACTTAAATTCAATGGGTCTTGAACTTTGGGAATTAAAGTTATAAAAGATGAGCTACACCCATTTGACATTTGAGATGTTTCCCTTACTCCAAAACCATTTGATAGCACTCACCAAATCAATTATTTCTAAGGCCCAACACACACAAATTATTTCTTAGCAACATATTGGTATTCTAGTTTTATAATTCTAGTCCATAAAATGAAGAGTCAAGATGTTTGATATTCTTACAGCCATATGAACTTATAACGTTAGTTTATTCGGATTGTATTTTAATTTTAATATTTTGTATTGTATTTTAATTTTAATGAATGAATTTTATGTTATTTGGAAATTTTAATAAGAAATAAAATAAAATAAGAAGTGGTTGGATCCAAATGAAGTTGTTGGGTATGTTTGGCACAGAGCGGTGTGGAGCTTTTTGGAGCGGTGAGAAGTGAGCAATGAGCATTTTGATTTTTACTAGTCGTTTTACAAATGAGCGGTGATCTTTGCTATTTTTTAGGAATAGTCATTTTTGCAATGCTTCTTTCTGTGAGCGGTGAGTTGTGCCTACTGGTCACAATTCACTGATACTTTTAACAAATACACCGGTTGTGTTTAGTTGTGATAAGAGGGGTTGTAAAAAGGGTTGTGTTATAGTGATGTGACACTCCTTGGTACCCAAATGACAACCACCTAAAGCTCTAACTAGTAAAATCACACTTGTTAGAATAGTAAGCCGTCAAGTTTAAGTAGCAATCACATTTTTTGATTCAGTCATCAAAAATACAAACACAAGAAAGTGAGTCGGAGAGTTTGGATTGATAACACATTACACACAGAAAGTTCCTAGGTTTTGTTTTGTATAGAAAATCGTTTTTTTGTGGAGCTGGACATATATGACATATAACAAAGTTCCTTTTATCTTCCTAACAATCATATATTGTAAGTTCGGCGTTCAAAACATGTTAATGGATTAGCGCACGCAAATTTTCTATTCTAATCTATAAGAAAATGTGTCAAGAAAGCAAGGTAAAATATCAAACTTAATGATAAACAAGAAGACTACAAATATTCAGAGCAATAAACCAATAAGATTTGGATTTCTATTGAAGTATCCAAAGAACAACAAAATTTTGCAGGTCACAAGGGACACTATGTTATGTCTTTACTTAACGAAAAACACAGATCATTTTACAGACAATCTAAAGCATATTAAACATTTGGATAGGCCATTTTCGCTTCTGACCATCAAATCCAATTGCAATGACCTCCAATGAAATATCAATGCTACGATATTCAACACCACGTGCTATACTGATGCGTGAATCTATTCTGACTGCTAGGTTGACTTCACTACCAACCATTGATGAACTCTTGTTTGCCAACATTTTGGATGTTAATGAAATTGGTTCAGTGAAAGTCAGTAGCGTTTGTGACCAATGTGTTGGAGGGGTATATGGTGATGTTAACAAAACTGTAGGACTTTCTTTGCAAAACCTGCTTGTGAAAGAGGTGTCGAACCATATGACGACACCATATCATTTGGTTGTGGTTGATTCTACGTCAGATGAATCTGATGACTTGTGTTCTAGCTGAACAGTTGCAGCGAAATCAACTTCATCGCGTTTCATTGTCACCAAATCAAATGCCTAACGTCGCAAGAATAACAAAAAACCAATTAACATTTTTTCACGTTTAATTGGACTAAAAGAGCAACTTCAGACTAATTTAAGGTATTACTGTAAACAGCTGAAAAAACAGTTTTTAAAGAAAAATAATTTTTGAAGGAATTAAGTAAACGAGTTCCAGATTAAACGGGTCATTTCTAGCATGGATCATAACGGGTCGGGTTAAGTTTACCTGAAACGCTTTTGAAAAAAAAAAAAAAAAAATGTTTACAGAACATAGTGTGTGAAATATGGTTAAAAAAAATTACATTATTCTGAAAATTACCTACTTAATAAAAATTAATCGACTCTCCTCAACAAATAAACAATTGACAGAAGATATGCCAAATGCTTATCGCAAGTTAGATGGCTCCCAACACCATAATATATGATATATTCAGCAATAACTAAAGCAGATAACAAATTTGAACCAACCTGGAGAAGAGCAGTATTTGTCACCAAGTTACTCGCATCCACCACATCTACAATCGGAAGATGAGCAGCATCTTCAACGAGTTCCTTACCAATAGAAGACATGTTGAACCCATAAACATTTTCCCAAAACGGGACACTAGTAGCACCTTTTCCGAATCCAGCAACAAACTAAATAGAAAGAAAAAAAGAAGTTAAAACACCTTCAATAAAACCAAGATTCAATATGACTCTAATAGTAGCTGTATCAGGAAGCATGGCACCTCCGGGCTTTAACCAATGATCTCATGCAACAAGTACAGAGCTGAGCATTGTATCGTACAGTAGGCAATACCCCATCCATTCACTTACTAAAACATCAACACTGTGGGGTTCAATTTGACCAGATTCAATAAGATCTTCCACCATGCTATTCGTAACTTTAATTACTCCACTTCCATTTGAAGCTTGATTCTACAAAAGACCATTGTCTTTTGCAATCTGCCGATTTCCAAACAAAAAACATTCATTATATGACATGATCCTTACCAATTTACTTAGAAGTGGGAAGGATTTGGTTCTGTTTAAGCTCTACTGAGTAGCAAGGGCTAAAAAATAGGTCAAATGGGTCAAACATTGTACGAGGTGTATTTTCACTGCATACAACCCTGTAATTCAGTTCATGCCTTAATCTTGTAAGGATACTTAACAAACTAACTATTTATACATTTAACTTCCACCAAGAAGTGTTTGGGTCAACCCAATCAAACCCGAATGCGTTAGACTTGCGTTTTCATTTACGTTAGCGATTTTAACTTGTGTTTTGGCATTTACACCGGATTTTAAAACAGGCCCTTGTATTAAACAAGTTACCCGTTTGGAGTGTTTAATGGGCCAATGGCTAGTTTTGGATCTAAAAAAAAAAAAAACGAAATGAAGTTACTGTTTGGTGTGTAACGGTTAGTTTAAAAATAAAATAAAATAAAAAATTAAACACTTATAAATAATCACATATAGATACAACATATACTAAAAAACAAAAAAAAATAAAAAATACATTTGTTTCCTAACCCACAAATGAAAAGAAAAAAACAATGTCGGAACGTGACGATCCAAGTTTTTTGAACTTAATTGGTTTTGGAAATCCTAACTCGAACATCGGATCTTCTTCAAATCCTAACCCACTTAATCTCACACTCGAACAACAACAATTTATGTTAATGTGGCAACAAAATTTCTCACAATAACTGAGCAACAAACACCGCCAACACCACAAACCTAATCCTCATGAAAACAAAAACGTGGAGGTAAACGTATGGCAAAAAATCCAAAGAACCGGAGGTGTATAATGAAAAAAATCCCGACGTGAGCGGTACTACGTTACGTTGGACATCGAAAGAAGAAGTTTTAGTTGTCGTGTGTTGGGTGGCCAATTCCGAGGATAACAATGTTGGAGCTTCTCAAAAGTCCACCACGTTTTGGTATCGGATTATGAACAGAAAATTTTCCAAGTTCATAACAAAGATATGCTATCAAGTAAGTTGCATACATTGAACGTAAATTGCCAAAAGTTCGATGCTAAAGTTTGACAAAAAGTGGTGAAAGTGAAGTGGATGATATGAGGCATGCTAGAAAAATGTATCGTGACGAGCATAAAGGTGTTTCGTTTGGTCAAGAGGAAGCGTGGTTGATTTTGAGGGAATGTCCAAAATGGGACGCGCCAGAACCGATTGACTTAACCCGTAGACGTCCCTGGTCAAAGCAATCAAGAGCTATTCGGTGATGAAGCACGACCACGTCCGGCCGGGAAACCACGTAGCGAAAAAAAACAAAAGTCCGATACATCGACTAGCACCGGGGGAAGTGCGTCAAGCAATTTAGAATATATGACAAACGAGCTTTGACTTAGACGGGAAGCGGCCCAAATGGCGTACGACGCAGCTATTAATAAGCATATAGCAAATTGAGAACCGCTTACTTTTAAGCATAAGGTTACCCAAACACCCTGTTGGTCAGGGATGGAACTTACTATCGGTGAGGGGGCCAACTTGAAAAATATTTATTTTAGGGGGGCCGATATACACTATGTTGAATTTTTTTTTGAGGGGGGGGGGAGCCCCCCTCGGTCCCTTCTAAGTTCCATCCATGCTGTTGGTCCACAATCTCTAATTAATTCCATCACTCACATATTCATAAGTCAACAATCAACAGTTGCCTCAATGTAAATCCAAATTAATTCATGAAATAAAAACAAGTTTGACATTTTTTTTTTCATCACTAATTGGTTTTAGACTTGGTAAGATGGTTTATAGGATTATCCACTCAAGTTATGCTCAAACATGATTGATCATGTTAATTTTGTTGTGAGAAAAATAAGCAAGTGGGCATTTTCGAAATTTTTTTTGAAAATTTTTGATTTTTTTTTTCACATGTGACGGAATTTTTTTCATATGTGACGAAAAAAAAAATTTTACATGCGACGAAATTTTTTTTTTCACATGTGACGAATTTTTTTTTCTCACGTGACAAAAAAAATTTCGTGAAAATTTCAAAATTTTTTTTCACATGTGACGAAACTTTTTTTTTTCACATGTGACGGAATTTTTTTTCACATGTGACAAATTTTTTTTTCACACGCGACAAAAAAAATTTCGTGAAAATTTTCAAATTTTTTTTCACATGTAACGAAATTTTTTTTTTCACATGTGACGGAATTTTTTTTTCACATGTGACGAAAAAGAATTTTTACATGCGACGAAATTTTTTATTAACATGTGACGAAATTTTTTTTTCACACGTGACAAAAAAATTCATGAAAATTTTCAAATTTTTTTTACATGTGACGAAAAAAAATTTCTGAAAAAAGAATTTCAAAAAAAAAAATTCAAAAAAATTTTTTTTTGAAAAAAAAATTCAAAAAAATTTTTTTTTGAAAAAAAAATTCGAAAAAATAATTTTAGGAAAATTTTTTTTCGAAAAATAAATTTTTCGAAAAAAGAATTTTCGAAAAGAAAATTTTTCGAAAAAAAAATTTTCAAAAAAAAATTTCGGAAAAAAAAAAATTTTTGAAAAAAAAAATTCGAAATTTTTTTTTGAAAAATAATTTTTTCCGAATTTTTTTGAAAATTTTCGAAATTTTTTTGAAAATTTTTTAAAATTTTAAAAAAAAATTTCAAAATGTTGATTAACTAATATTAGCCATTAGATTAAAGTTAAAAGAGGATAAAATGAGTGGCTAGGATTGCTTCTCAGGTTCTTACAAAATTTAGGTTTCTCATTTGAACGCTTCATTATATATATATATATATATATATATATATATATATATATATATATATATATATATATATATATATATATATATATATATATATATATATATAGTGAGACTTTCTTGCGAGAACCATCTTATCAGCGAGAACTGAAAGAACCACTAAAAAAATACATGCACGCCTTCAATAATTGTATTTTTGCACATATATTCTAAAAACAACACATATGTTTTAAAAAAAACATAGTTGTTCTAAAGAATTTGATAAGAAACTATAAATACAAAATTTTTCTTTAAAGGTGTGCATGTATGTTCTTATAAGGCGTGCAACGATAATATTGCGGCCGTGTGTAAGATTTTTCTTAAAAATGAGGATGAGTTCATGATGATATTGAAGAACATAGGTGGATACTTACGATTATTGATGATTTGCATGTATTTTAAAAGGCGTGCATGCATGTTTTGGTGGTTCTCTCAGTTCTCGCAGATAAGGTGGTTCTCGTAAGAAAGTGTGTGTGTGTGTGTGTCTGTATCTTTTTTTTTCAGAACCCTGTTAAGTGCGGGAACTGCGAGAACTCCAATTTTGCATCAGAAAACATGCATGTTTATATAAAACATGTATGTTTTTTTACATACACCTTAATACACATACCTGCGTAACATACATGTTCATATAAAACCATTTTGTATATATGTGTGTGTATATATATATATATATATATATATATATATATAACAGAAGGCGTTTGAAGAATATGCCACCTCATTGCCCAGTAATTCATTATCAACCATGTCATCACATTTTGGCCATGTAAGCAACTTTTATAAATAATTTTAGATTTTTTTAAATTAATTTCGTTTGTTTTTTCTCCCAAAAAAACACCTACATGGATTCGAACTCAAGACCATGTAGATGTTATGTGGCATGTTTACCACTAAACCACCACTATTTTTTGTTAAGATTGTGTATGCCGAAATCTATATAGGAAATCTACATTGGATAAATTTTTTCCATAACCCTAATATTAGCATAATCACGTAATACACATTCATATCACTCTTTAAAAAACAACCATATATTTTTTGACAAAAGAAAAACCCTAATAATCGAAACTCTCTCCAGGAGGAAATTGTTAGTTATAAAGATTAAAAAAACAGGTAACAAAACAAGGCACGCCTCCTTTTTCTTATACCCCTAATGATTTTTTTTACGTTTTCTGATTTTCTGTTTATGATGTTAGCATGCTTGAATGATGTGGATGCTTTTTATACTTCATTAGGGAGTTCACTCAGGGATATCGACCTCTTTTTGATCATCTTTCCAAGGTTTCATAATTTTATTTGCTATATATGTTTCTTTTCTATTCACTTTTCTAGTATGTAACTTGTGGTGACATTGCTTGGAAACTTGCAGAGTTTGACACATGCTCAGAAAAAAGCTGTACAAATGGCGTTGAGTCGGTAATAGCCATCATTGTACCATTAATTAAAAAAATATAATTTGAATGTATTTTATTTAGGTTTGTTAAATAACATTCGAGTATGTACATTGCAGGGTTTTCGTGTCCATTTTTGTTGTCTATATTTGCTTGCTTTCTTTCACCATTTTAATTGGAAGGGTTGTTCTGTCATGTCCTTGTGTTTGTTATGTGGAGTTTTGTTTTATTTACATCTAGGGTGAATGCTTCTTATTTTCATTGTCATGCCACGGGTACACAGTCACATCCCTCTACAAGTGCTTATCAATGTAAGTTGGATATTTATCTGTCACAACTATGTCTTGGTATCATAAGTTTTGTTTTCTTGGAAACACCGGTACTGCGTTCTAATACAAATCTATCTGTCGGCATTATTCTTACAGCAGTCAGTGGTATCTCTGCTGATAACCCTTCGAGCCTTATCATTCGTGCTGGCCATTCTACATATGCTTACCAACATATGTTTTGGTAATTTCCTGATTTCTCTTATAATTGATCACTTTTGAACATGAATTATAATGAGTGTTTGTGGTATTGTTACAGCTGGAACGTCCGTCGCAGCTGTGCGCCGCCCTGCAACAAATATACACACACACGCATCCACGAGCAGTCACCAATGTATATTTCATGTTTTATTCGTACGCGTTTTGATGTGATTATATTTTGTATTCAGAAGAAGATTTAAATTGCTGACACATGTGTATTGTTACCTCTTATTGTTGTTACTTGATTTTTTTTCTTCTAATTTAATTTAGGATTACTGTACTTGAAAAAGGTTTTAAATTTTAAAGATTTTAAGAAAAGCTGATTACCTTACTTTTTCTGGCTGATGAGGTTTTTCTATTTATACGACGATAGGTTTCTATGCTATCAACGCGTAAACATGATCTTGTGGTTGGGCTACTCGGGTATTATGTTGATGTTGGATTAGGAGTGCTCGCGTATGAGTGTGATTACAACGGGATCTCAAAGGACTTCTAAGGCTCTTGTAGTGTGCACCGTGCCCGGTTTTCGCCTGCCTCTTGATGCCTGGCTAGCAACTGCTACTCTTTTAGCAATGGACAATATGTCAAGCCACTGTTGTCTGAATTGGAAAATTGGTGCTACTTACAAGACAATTCAATAGATAAGAGTTCTTCACCCTTTTTTATTATTTGCTTTTCGTGCTATCAAAATCAAGGTAAATAGCATTTTTTTTCCTAATACATGCTAATATGAAAATATGCTTTTACATGTTACCATTATACATAATCGTCGCCTTTTTTTATAAGCCATTGGCTATAGGTGTGTCACGCCTTAGATCTGAAACAAGATTTATGAGAAGACGTGTTGTTGATAGTGGCCCAAAATCGTTTAGTTTGGATGTCGTAATGAGTAGTTATATATATACATTTGTCGTGCTAAAGGCCGTCACTCCACTTATTTGGCCAGGAGGTATTTCTTCGTAATCTCATCAGGCAAGTTTTAAGAAATTTTCGATTTTCTCATTTTTATGGTATAATTTTACAAATCGTATAGTGGTGTGCAGTACTGGAACCTAAACTAACAATGTTCTCTTTGATTTTTATCAGGGCCACATACCTCAAATCCGTGTCACAACTACCTTGGGAATACAGAAGTATCCCGACCTCCACCCATACCAAAGGAGCATGGAAAAGGATAGCAACAGCGACAGCCAAACACCATGGATAGACAACAGAAATCATGTAGCCTCATTATTCACCAAACCACATATGATGAACAGGTGAACTAAAATATAAACATAAAATGGTATCAATTTCATGTGATATAATTGCCATATTTATATCTTTTCTGAGATCTGGTTTAAATGCAGGGTTCCTATGTGTTTGCTACTGTTACCAGGTTCAACATTCACTTGTGGACATGCGCCTTCAATAAAGAATGGTGTCAAACTCATATCGTATGTCTCTCTATTTGTAGCACGCACTCACGCGATCGAACACACAAATAATCATGCTTATAAGTTATTATAAATTAGTTTGGCCTTCAATACTCCAGGTATTTGTTATATCTTTTTTAATAATCCACATATTTATTTTAATACTCTAGGTTTCGCCTGGATGATGTTATGCGAGTCCTTGGTAGAATGGGTAAAGGTGGCTTTGATTATTGGTGAGATGAGAAGAGTTACTGGTGCTAGCATACACATATTTCCTAGAGAACATGTTGCAAAATATGGTACGCCCAGTGATGAAGTTGTGCAGGTACCTCTTAGCTATTTTTTTTAATCATTTTTTTGCTAAGAAAATACCATGTTTTTAGTTATTGTACTTCATTTATACATGAGAGTCTTAAAATATGGCTTTTTGACACTGTCATTATGTAGCCAATAAACCTTTAAAAACCAGCCTATACTATGTTTGAATGCAGTGTGTACCAGAATTCCATGACAGCTTCTACCAAGGTGCAAGCAACTTTTTATGTTTCCAAAGTGATTTTTGTAATTGTAATTTGCCCTATGAGCTACGATGGTTGATCAGTTCTGTTCAATGCAGGACATGGATCATGAGAATTAGAGATACAAGAAAACAAGATATATAGTTTCAAGAGATTCCAAGGTGCACATTAATAAGTAGTTGAAATACATTGGATTAATAGATTCCTTTAATGTTTTCGTATGTGATATTTGAGACAGTACGTGCAGATGTGTATTAGTGCAGCTACGAATATGATGTACTCTTAACATGTCCTTATTACTTCTCCTAATTTTTATGGTTCCTTTTAGGGGAGGCTTTAAATCACAGGTAATTTTTTATGTACATGTCAGATAAGCTGATATCTTCTACTCTAAATTATAAACAAAACTAACCAAATGGTTTCTGTTAGACCACTGCAGTGCCCATAGATGAACAACTTTATGTTTTCTCCGTTTTTAGGTGGTTATTGTATTGCATAAATCATACCAAAAGTGAATTAGATCAAACATGAAGTGAAATTTTTAGTCAAAACACTAAAAAGCAATTTATCCCAGTTGTCACAGGTTCGCAAGAAAATAAACGAACGTAAGTATTTTACATCAATCCTGTTATTACTATGCATAAAATTGTAAGGTTCATTATGACTGTTGGGGAGAATGGTTGTGCAAAAGTTGTTTCAGCAATTGGTAGCATTGGTCGACCTATAGAACAGTAACTGTTACTCTTCAATAGCTGTTACTCCTTACTTCCAATTTATTTATTCCTTGCAGCAAATGGATTTAAGGATACTTTTGATACTTATTTGGCGTGCAGGAAACTGATGAGTGGTCAGGACTATGTATCTCAGCATATGCTATTACTACCAAGATGTAAGCATAAGATTTATGGATGACCCAAAAGAGGGCTGAAACTTTTGATGATTTAATTATTTATACTGTTCAATCACGTTTCTTAATTCTTTAAGGTTGTTTTTTATAAAAAAAATTCGGTAATGTCTTTATTTCATGTTTTTCGAAGATTTTTTATAAATAGCATCAAGTTGTTTATGTTTCGGTAATGTCTTTATTTCATGTTTTTTCTTCTTTGATTTCTCTATCTATGTGCTGGTGTTCAGTTAAACTTATTTATGAATAACAATAAAAAATGATACAAAAAACAAACTATCTTTATAGTAATTTTCCTATAACTAACATATATACTATATATGTACCTAAGTCACATGGTTATTCTGGATTGTTTAAAAAGGCTTATATTGTAAGAAAACAATAAATCTGTGGTTTTTAATATTGAATGGGTTTTATGAGTTGTGTGTGACACAAATTTCTATAACAGGTTCCGATATGCTCCTCCGTCTGATCATACCCTGCAGATGAAGTTATGAGCTTCTCAGCTGTTGACATAAATAATGCCTAAAAACATTATTAACATATTATCAATATCTCTATGTTTTAATTATTACAAAACATAAACCCATTGAACTAAAATTTATGACATAAACAAGTATTTAGTGATTAACATTCTCTTTACATCCAAATCACTTAAGGTATGAATAAACAAAGTGTTTATTGCAATCTTTGATCAAAGGGGTGTTTAATTAATTATTACAAAGTTTATTTATTTTTATAAACATATTATATATTTTTGAAAAACACTTTTGGTAATAAAGAAAATTTTTTTAATCATACTAAATATATGAATTCAAATTTTTAACCAAAATCAGTTAGTTTTTCACCAAATAAACTTTCCCCACTAAAAGACAGATTTTCTGGCCGTTACAGCTGGGCGGCCCCCTTAATTATAAGGGGCGGTCCCCTTAAAATTAAGGGGACCGGTCATGAATTAAGCGGACCGGCACGCTCCTAAACAGTGTTTTCTGTCTCTATAAATACTGGTTCATTTCACAGATTTTTCTCACCTTTTGCACTCCTAAACTTTCTGTTCTAGATCTTCATTTCTATTCTCTTAATCCTTTGATCATACATTCATAAATCTTTGTTTCAAAGTGATCCAAACATCATCCTCTCAAGTGCAAGAGAAGAATACTTCTATCCCTCAAGACAAGAAGTATTAAAACTTGTTGTGATCTCCACATCCAAGTTGCTAAAGCATCATTCATTGTATCTATCTCTTTGTGTAATTATTTGTGAATATTTGATAGAAGATAGTTTAGCTAGGTATATAAATAGTGTGATTGGTTAGTAGTTTGTTGTGAAGGAGAAGTGTTAGGAAGTAGATTGTAGTGAAGAAGATTGGTGTGAAGAAGATTGGTGTGAAGTAGTAAGTGGTGAAGTAGATTGGTGTGAAGAGGTTGTGTAGAAGTTATGATTAAGTTATGACGAAGTTGTGGTGTGTACATTGGTGTGTAAGGTTTTATCTGCCATAAGGGAGCTTGTTGAAATAGTGAAGAAAACTCTCGAGTTAGGTGCTCGGGGAGTGGAGTAGGGCAAGGAAGGTGTCCTTGTAGCCGAACCACTATAAATCTCTTGTCTTGCGGTTCGATCTTTCCATCTCTCACTTATTTCTTTACTTACATTATTATTGCTATATCGTACATATTTATTGTTGTTTATATTGTGCAAGACTTGAGATCACATATTATCGTATCTAAATTTTTGAAAATAAAGAAAACACTCTAACAATCTTTTACAACAAATTAAAAAGACGTAAAACTATTCAACCCCCCTTCTAGTTTTCCACAATTGGTATCAAGAGCTACGTCTAGCAAGATTTTTAAAATATATTGTATTTTAAAACTTATAACGATATATGAAATCTGAAAAATATTTAGTAGGGCAATCTATGGAAAGACCACCACTATTTGAAAGTGATGGATTTTTATATTGGAAAAATAGATTCAAAACTTATGTGAAATCAAAAGATCTTGATATTTGGCATGTTATTACCATTGGTGATTTTCCTCCCACTCAACAAAATCTGGAAACTAAAAAAGATGAAATTGTACCTTTTGAAAAACAAAATGATGATTTGAAAAAGAAACTAACTAAAAATAATAAAGCTAATATGGTAATTTATAATGCGTTACCATGTAAAGAATATGAAAGAATTTTTATGTGTAAAACTGCCAAAGAAATTTTGGAATCACTACTTATTACTCACCAAGGTAATAATCAAGTCAAAAATAATAAAATAGATCTTCTTGTACAACAATATGAACAATTTACGATTCCGGAAGAGAAATCAATTGATAATGCTTTTGCTAAATTTAACACTATTATCACAAGTTTAAAAGCACTTGATGAGACATTTTCTAGTAAAAATTGTGTTAGGAAATTTCTAAGGGCATTGCATCCAAAATGGCGAGCTAAGGTCACGGCAATTGAAGAGTCAAAGAATTTTGATGACGTTATCACTTGATGAACTTATTGGCAACTTGAAGGTCCATGAAGAAATTATAAGAAGAGATTCGGAAACGGTGAAAGTCAAGAAAGAACAAACCAAATCCATTGCTCTAAAAGCCAAAAAGGAACCTAGTGACGATGATGACTCAAGTGACGAGAGTGAAGACGAAGAATATGCAATGGCCGTAAGAGAATTCAAGAAATTCTTCAAGAGACGAGGAAGATTCACTAGATCACCACGAGACGAAAGAAAACCGTTCCAAAGAAATAGAAGTGATAACTACGGGAAAAGAAAGTGCTTTAGATGTGGAAGTCCAAATAATCTCATTGGTGAATGTCTAAAGCCGCCGGGTTATGAAAATCAAGGCGCCTTTGTTAGTGGAACGTGGAGTGATAGTGACAAAGAAGAAGTGAAAAACCAAGAGACGAAAAGTGTTTTGTGGCAAAAGCAACTGATGAAATATGTTTAGGAATTGACTTGGAGCCTGACGAATAGATCAAGGATAGAGGATGTTCGAGGCACATGACGGGGAACCGCAAACTATTTTCTACGTATAAGGCATACAATGGAGGTAACGTTATTTTCGGTAGTGACTTGCATGGAAAAATCATTGGCAATGGTACGATTTCTCAAGACTCACTTACTATTGAAAATGTTGAGCATGTAGATAATTTAACATATAACTTGCTTATAGGCCAAATATGCGATAATAAATGTAGAGTTACCTTTACCGAAAAGGATAGCGAAATAGTTAAAAATGGAAAGATTATAGGTAGAGGAATTTGGAAATGAGGCATATATGTTATGAAACTAGAAAACAAACCTGAAGATAGGATATGCCTAACGACCCTAGACGAAAACTCCACATTGTGGCATAGGAGATTAGGACATGCAAACATGCAACAAATACAATCTTTGGCCTCTAAAGAACTAGTTAGAAACTTGCCTAACCTAAAATATGACAAGCATTTTTGTGATGCATGTAAAATTGGAAAACAAGTTCATGCTAGTCACAAAGCTAAGAATATAGTATCCACTACTAGGTGCCTAGAATTATTACATATGGATCTTTTTGGTCCATCCGCTGTGCGGAGCTATGGAGGAAACAAATATACCTTAGTAATAGTAGATGACTATTCATGATACACGTGGACTAGGTTTTTAAGTGACAAGACCCAAGCCTTTTATTAATTCGAAATATTTAGTAAAATGATTCAAAATAAATTATGATGCACAATAGTAGCCATTAGGACGGACCATGGTAGGGAATTTGACAACGAAGAACAATTCGGAAAATATTGTGATTTAAATGGAATATCTCACAATTTCTCCGCTTCTCGTACTCCTCAATCAAATGGCGTAGTAGAAAGAAAAAATAGGTCACTACAAGAAATGAGTAGAACAATGTTAAATGAAAAATCCATCCCACAAAAATTTTGGTGTCACGCTGTAGATACATCAACATATATCATTAATAGGGTATCAATTAGAAGAATTCTAGGAAAAACTCCTTATGAGTTACTAAGAGGTAGAAAACCAAACTTGAGCTACTTTAGGGTATTTGGAAGTAAATGTTATATTCTAAACACTAAGGATTACCTCACTAAGTTTGATCCAAAATCATATAAAGGAATATTTTTAGGATACTCACAAAATAGTAAAGCATACATAATACTTAACAAACACTCTATGAAAGTAGAAGAATCACTAAATGTAACATTTGATGAAACACCACCACTTCCTAAAACATTACCTTTAGAAGATGATGACTTAGTCGAAGATGAAGCTATTGAGGTTAGTAAAACAAAACCCATAGGAAATGATAATGAAGACATTGACTTAGGAAATAACGAAATTGTAAATGTTAAAGAATCTAGATCACATCCATTAGATAATATAATAGGACATCTTAACCAAAGAACCCTTAGGTCACAAGCCCAAAATAAAAATAACTTCTTTTGTTTCCTCTCAGCAATAGAACCTAAGAATATTAATGAGGCTTTAAAAGATGAAAGTTGGGTTATAGCTATGCAAGAAGAATTAAATCAATTTAAGGAAAATGATGTTTGGGAATTAGTCCCAAATCCAATGAATATGACCATCATAGGAACTAAATGGGTATATAGGAATAAGTTAGAAGAAAATTGTTAGCCTTGCTATTTTATAAAAGATAACGTCACACATAAAGAAATGGACTAGATATCATACAAATAGTACTTTAGGGACTATTATTGTAATATAGGCAAACTAGTAATGTTAGGAGACTATAAATACCCCTCATGACTCTCCATGAGGGGTGTGGGAAAGTGTGTGTAAGTTTAGTTTCATTTCATTTTAATATAAACCCTTTTCTCCACCTTTCTCTCTCTAGAATAATGATGTATTTTGATCAACCGCGACCTCCGGAAGGTGTTTCTTGGTCATAACAAGTGGCATCAGAGATAACCGGGGGCGAATCGTGGTGTTTTGTGGTGAAAAATCGTGTTTTTGGGTGAAAAATCGCGTTTTTGGTTGAAAATAATCGGATCTGGTACTGTTCATCGGGAGATTATCGACTTTGGATTTGATTTTGTCGAGTTAGAATAAATTTTTCGAGTTAGAAAATTTTTTTATCGAGTTTGGAGTGATATACCGAGTTTGGGTACCGAGTTTGAAAGATTATATAGAGTTTGGGTACCGAGTTTGAAAAGTTTATAGAGTTTGGGTACCGAGTTTGAAAGGTTTATAGAGTTAGGGTACCGAGTTTGAAAGATTATATAGAGTTTGGGTACCGAGTTTGAAAGGTTTATAGAGTTTGGGTACTGAGTTTGAATGGTTTATAGAGTTAGTGTACCGAGTTTTGAAAGATTTTATAGAGTTAGGGTACCGAGTTTGAAAAGTTTGTGAGTTAGGGTCATGAGTTTCAATGTTACCGAGTTTGGTTACCGAGTATGGACAGCTTTACCGAGTTAGATGCTAACTACCGAGTTTGGGCCATATTACCGAGTTAGGGTTGATTTTTGTGCAACGGTTTCATGTTTTGCGTATGCTTCATATAGTTTGCCGAGTTAGGCTGGTCCAACCTTATCGTTTATCGAGTAAGGATTTCTTTTGGACTAATCTAAACGAAAATCTTCCGAAATTGACTTAGGATATCAAGTAACAAGATGGGATTTTGAATAAGGAAACATCAAAAGATTATTAAATAAACAAAACCCTAACCTCATCGAATCACCTAAGCATTGAATACCCTAAACCCTAATTACCACTTCACCAAAAACACATGATATTATTGGTAAACATTTTATAGAACATGATTCATTTTATTGTTTCATTACCTAAATACCAATATATCACACTCCAAAAACACACCACGAATTGCTTAAACGATCCTAATCAAGAATCACATTCAAATGACAACGGCTAGTATTGGATTTTTGTGATTATGGGGATAATTCTTTATCACTTTTCTGGGTTTAAAGTTCATTTCAAGGGCATGTGTACTTATTTATCTCAATGTCTAGGGGTGGATGGATGCATGACTTTCAAAGATACTTGTTTGTGCATTCACTTATATTAATAGTGACGAAGACTTGGATTATCTAGTTTTCATAGGTCAAGGGGTGGATGGACGAAGACCTAGATAACTATCACTTAAAGGAGTTACGTTGTAGTGCTCAGTGTCACACGAAGTTGTGGATAATCAAGAGGTGATGTACGTCTTATACTTGATGGTTGGTTGGTTGAAGAGTATAGAGTACTCAGAGATTCGATGGTGTACGAACTCTCTACACCGTTCTTAGTCACACCATAGTACAAGATTAAGTAACATATCTACGGGATGTTTACTTTATTGTCAGATTTGTTATATTGGGTTGTTTCTATAGTCATTGGTCATTTACTAGCTGGTTGGAATTTGAAGAGGTCGCTTAAAGGTTGAAGAGAAGAGAAGAGATTGTAGAATAAAGAGAGTCATATCCTATCAGCATAAAGTCAAGTCATATCTTGTACATATTGTTTTGGGACGATTGGGACTCATGGGTAAAGTAATATTGTTATGGAGTATTGGGGAAGACATCAATTATTACCCCCATATGTGCGTGAATACTAAAAAAGTACTCCAAGTGTTTTTAATTATCTTAATTCGAGTCATTAGAATAATTAATTGTAAAGTATGTAAAAGTTCCCGAAGAAGTACTAATGATGTGTACATCGGAGCGTATTACCAACCTTCTGTGCAATACTATGCGAGTTATGCTATGATGCTCCCAGAACGACAACCACGGTGCAAACTCATTAGTATCTACCTTATCCGCTGCGAGATGAGAAGAGAGTTGTCTGTTCAGGAGGGAGCAAAAGAAAAAGAATAAAGGCTCACTAGTTAGGAGGGAGTAATAACCTAACTAGACCGTTACCGTTGAAGTTCAGAGCTACAAAGACCTTTTCCGTCAGTGTCAAAGATCATACGCCGAGATCGTCGGAAGAGAGAACTTCAAGTCTGCCTCAGTATCTAGACTACAGAGGCTCTGCGCTTCAACAACGTCAACATAGTTTACTATTGTTGTAATTTACATGTTTATGTGTTTATAGGTCTCATTGTATCCATTCATGTGTGACGATATCTTGGAGGAAGATTGTTAGCCTTGCTATTTTATAAAAGATAACGTCACACATAAAGAAATGGACTAGATATCATACAAATAGTACTTTAGGGACTATTATTGTAATATAGGCAAACTAGTAATGTTAGGAGACTATAAATACCCCTCATGACTCTCCATGAGGGGTGTGGGAAAGTGTGTGTAAGTTTAGTTTCATTTCATTTTAATATAAACCCTTTTCTCCACCTTTCTCTCTCTACTTTATCTCTCGAGAATAATGATGTATTTTGATCAACCGCGACCTCCGGAAGGTGTTTCTTGGTCATAACAAAAATTGAATAGTAACTAGGAATAAAGCTAGGTTAGTTACCCAAGGTTATAATCAACAAGAAGGAATTGATTATGACGAAACTTATGCCCCCGTAGCTAGACTAGAATCTATTAGAATATTATTTGCCTATGCATGCGCCCTAGATTTTAAGTTATTCCAAATGGATGTAAAAAGTGCATTCCTTAACGGTTTTATCAATGAGGAGGTTTACGTGGCACAACCTCTAGGATTCATTGACTTCGCAAAACCTGATTATGTTTATAAGTTAAAGAAAGCTTTGTATGGACTCAAACAAGCTCCCAAAGCTTGGTATGATCGATTAAAAGCTTTCCTTATTAAACATGATTATTCCATGGGAATGGTAGATAACACTCTTTTCACTAAAAAGAAAGACCAAAATCTCATCATTGTTCAAATATATGTTGATGACATTATATTTGGATCGACTTGTCAAGACATGTGTGATGAATTTACCAAAATCATGCATGATGAGTTTGAGATGAGTATGATGGGTGAACTAAACTTCTTCCTAGGATTACAAATAAAACAATTGGAAGATGGAATATTCTTTAACCAATCTAAGTACATTAAGGAAATGCTTAAGAAATTTGGCCTAGAAGACTCAAAACCCATGAAAACTCCCATGTCTACGGAAGTGAAACTCACAAAGGATGATGAAGGCGAGTCCGTAGATAACACCAAGTATAGAGGAATGATAGGTAGTTTACTATACTTGACGGCAAGTAGACCCGATATCATGTTTAGTGTCTGCCTTTATGCCCGTTTTCAAGAGGATCCCAAAACCTCTCACCTAGAAGCGGTTAAGCGTATCTTCCGATACATTAAAGGCACTATACACTTAGGATTATGGTATCCTAAGGGATCCGGCATAGAAACCATCGTCTATGCGGATTCGAATCATGCGGGAGACTACGTAGATAGAAAAAGCACTAGCGGTATTTGCACGTTCATGGGATGTTGTCTAACATCTTGGTTTTCGAAGAAGCAAACCGCTCTTGCTATTTCTACCACCGAAGCCGAATATGTAAGCGCTGGAAAGGCATTTCAATAAGCACTATGGATGAAACAAGCTCTTATAGACTATGGCATTAGGTTAGAAAATGTTCCCATTATGTGCGATAACAAAGGTGCGATAGATTTAAGTAAAAATCCGGTGCAACACTCTAGGACTAAACATATAGAAATACACCACCACTTCCTTAGGGATAATGTACAAAAAGGAAACATATCTATAGAAAAAGTTGCATCGGAAGATAACATTGCGGATACATTCACTAAACCCCTTAAGCGTGAATTATTCAATCACTTGTGTTTAGGATTAGGAATGATGGAACAAGTTGACTAAATTCTATTGCATTTAGACAAAAATTTTTTTCTTGCATAAAATTTGCATAAAATTTACTTTTCTTCCACTTCTCTATTTCTGAGTCTAGGAATCTATTTCGCACTAAATTTAAAGATTGGGAAATCTCATTTACTTTGCATATACTCTCGTGTAAAACCCAATCAAAGTTTCTTGAAAACTATTCTCATATCTAAGAATTACATGAACATCATTTTCCTTGCATTGTTGACAAATGCTAAAAACCTTTTTCCAAAATCATGCATAAACTCTCACATAAATTGTCAAGGTATATAATCTAATATATGTCATTGACATTCATGAATCGAGCAAAAATCAAATCAAGGAGATTTTGGATTGTTTCTTAGGAAACTTATTTTTCTTTGCATTTAGGAGTCGAAACAATCACAACTCCACATTTGTTGCATATAGGCACACACTAGGACAAAATCACTCATAATGGTGTCATCTTGTTTCATCACTAGTTTTTGACTCACTAGTTACCTTTGCCTTTAATCTAAGATAGTTGCCATAGGAAGATTAAGTGCCTTTGCCTTATTTGTCTCCTCTAGCTTATTATTTATTGCTTGTTTGTTCTTTTACTTAAGTGTTTTTGCATGCATGCTATATCATGATTAGATTAGATGCTATATTGCCTAAAGGAATTGAACTTGCTTGAATCCAAATCCAAAAACACAACC
>JARVZY010006909.1:22500-25014 GCA_030686995.1 Artemisia argyi | reverse complement strand
TTAGGTCAAGAGGTTGATAGTGAGATCTCAAATCAACTTATTGGTCTTATGATATATCTCAGTATCGAGGATGATACCAAAGATCTGTATTTGTTTATAAACTCTCCTGGCGGATGGGTAATACCGGGGGTCGCTCTTTATGATACTATGCAATTTGTGCAACCAGATGTACATACAATATGCATGGGATCAGCCGCTTCAATGGGATCTTTTATCCTGGTAGGAGGAGAAATTACCAAACGTCTAGCATTCCCTCACGCTTGGCGCCAATGAGGCTTTTATTTGAGAGAAAAAAGAAGACTATGCCTTCGCCATATGAAATATGAATATTAAGTAATAATAGCATGGCACTTTGAATTCGATATAAGAAATTCTGTTTTCAAAACATTAGATTATGTATCGAGAGAGTAATATGAGAAAAAGGTATTTCCTATTTTATTATCGGAAGTCCAGTTCAGCGTCACAAACTTTTTTTCACACCAGAGGTCTCTTAACAATATTTATAGTATAGAGCGAAAAAAAAAACTTTTCTTTTTTCATTAGTTTATTTGATCAAAAAAGCAACTTTGGGATTGCTGAATGACAGACAAATCACAGACAAAAAAATATAATAAATATATAAAGCAACGGAGCCATCATAGTATTTTTGAATTCCTCCGAAAGGAAGGGTGGTAAGTTGATCATTTACCGATCGGGGTCTAATCGATCCTATTTTTTGAAGGTAAGGGTCAATTTTATTGTAGAGCCGTATGCAATGCATAATGCCCGTACGGTTGTTCGATTCTATCTTTTTTCTTGTTATTCTTTTATCTTTCTTTTATCTTCCCCTCATCGTGCGAAATAGAGAAACTTTTTATTATCTTATATCATCAGGGTAATGATCCATCAACCCGCTGGTTCTTTTTCTGAAGTAGCAACGGGAGAATTCATCCTGGAAGTGGGAGAACTGCTGAAACTACGTGAAACCCTGACAAGGGTTTATGTACAAAGAACGGGCAAACCTTTATGGGTTGTATCCGAAGACATGGAAAGAGATGTTTTTATGTCAGCAACAGAAGCCCAAGCTTATGGAATTGTTGATCTTGTAGCGGTTGAATGAGAATAGCCTTTATTTCAATTTCACGTCAAGTCGTGATTTAAAATTCACCCTGCCGAGTTTAATATTCTATGATTTTTATTTACTATTGTAATTGTAATTCATAATCATCCGGTTAGGATCGATCTAAACCAGTCCATTATGTATATGATTCAACATGCCAACGATTAAACAACTTATTAGAAATACAAGACAGCCAATTAGAAATGTCACAAAATCCCCCGCGCTTCGGGGATGCCCTCAGCGTCGAGGAACATGTACTAGGGTGTATGTGCGACTCGTTCAGATCATGAACTAGAACAAAGGAAAGAGGACAATGTTCAAATATCAATGATCAAATAGGATAGAAGGGAAAAACGAACTACATTTACTATCTAAAAATAAGAAAATGGATCATATCCCTTTTATTGTGTATGAAATTTATGGTTTCTATTGGTGTAAAACCACTCACCTCAATTCAAGATGAGAAGCAATTCTCCATTGGTAGCAAATGGTTATCCATTAAGCGGAGGAAATCTTAGTTAACCTAGACGCCTCTTGCAAGAACGGACTAACAGGGTCAGCTACCCAGCCAACTTTCATAATTAAATACCGTTACTGTATAGGTAGAGCTCGTTGTGAAAGACCTATTACTGGATAATTCATGGGTAGAGCCGAAGAATGTGAACTATACAAGTTAGCAATAACATTGATTAAATGAAGTAAAGGCTCCGGTGTATAGAGAAGACCTCACCGTTTAAGAAGTAACCATAGAAACGATGGAATCCACTATTTCTTTATCATTGCTATTTTTTAAGTACAATTTCGTATTTCGAGGTGAAATGCCTAGAAAAAATAAAAAATCGTGGTTGGGAAGGTTATAGTAGCCAAAGCCATTGGAATTTTTAGTTTATACATTGGAAAAATCCGTTTTGTTATTAATATACTAGGAAAGGGGCAAAAGAATAACTGAAAGAAAGGAAATCTATTAGTTATTCGTTAAAGTTTCATTTATTCAATGACCAGAATTAGACGGGGATATATCGCTCGGAGACGTAGAACAAAAATTCGTTTATTTGCATCAAGCTTTCGGGGGGCTCATTCAAGACTTACTCGAACTATTACTCAACAAAAAATAAGAGCTTTGGTTTCGGCTCATCGGGATAGGGATAGGCAAAAAATAAATTTTCGTCGTTTGTGGATCACTCGAATAAATGCAGCAATTCGTGAAAGGGGGGTATGCTATAGTTATAGTAGATTAATAAATGATCTGTACAAGAGACAGTTGCTTCTTAATCGTAAAATACTTGCACAAATAGCTATATCAAATAGGAATTGTCTTTATATGATTTCCAATGAGATCATAAAAGAAGTGAGTTGGAAGGAATCCACCGGTTAAACGGAGTTGCCCGGAGAATGAACTCCGGGAAGGTCGAATA
>JARVZY010006909.1:12500-17500 GCA_030686995.1 Artemisia argyi | reverse complement strand
TATTATTTCGACACAAGAAAAGGATTTTTCACACCCCTTTTCTTGTGTCGAAGACTAGGAAGACGAATAAACCCTCCCAGAAATATTTGCTCCCTTCATTTATATTTATCCGTTCTATTTCCCTTTTACTTTTGGATAGGATCTAGCCAAAGTGAAATGTATTAGAATGAAATGCATTTTTTACATTTCAATCTGACAATAGCAACATAGCCCCAATTTTGAAAAAAAAAAGAAGGGGTCAAGTCAAATAGTCTTTCTATATACTATGTCTAGGAATGTCGTACAAGGAATTCCCGGCATCTCATAGAAAAAGAGTCTAAAAGAACAAAATTCTTTTTCTAATTTCTTTTTTTATCATAGATAATTGCTAATGCTTTTTACAAACTTGATGTCGATAAATACGCCAGTCTAGAAATTCATTTCGGACAATTGAACCTTCTCGAACTGTTTCTTTTTAAGAACCAAAAAGATTTGTGCCAAAATCACAGATGCGAAGAAGAACAAAAGACCTTGTACACGTAATGGATCTTGAAGTACTATTTCTGCATCTCCCTGACCAAATCCGCCCACATTAGGATTACTTGTCAACGGTTGATCCAATTTGATAGATTCACCTTCTGAAACAAGAAGTTCTGGCCCCGGAGGGATAATATCAACCACTTGACGTCCATCGGATGCATCCGCTATGGTTATTTCGTATCCCCCCTTTTCTTTTCGTAGGATTTTGCTTACTATACCTGATGCTGTAGCATTATAAACTGTATTGTTACTCTTGCTCCCATCAGGATAAATTTGGCCCCTTCCTCTGTTTCCGCCTACGTATATAGGATATTTTAAGAAGTGAATGTCTTTCTTAGTAGCGGGGTCGGGGGAAAGAATAGGAAAGGTGATTTCACTATATTTCTGACCAGGAACAGGGCCTATGACAAGAATATTTTTTTGGTTGGGGCGATAACTCTGAAAAGACAGATTGCCCATCTTTTCTTTTATCTCGGGGGAAATACGATCGGGAGGGGCTAATTCAAAACCCTCTGGTAAAATAAGAACAGCCCCTACATTCAAACCCCCCTTTTTACCATTAGCAAGAACTTGTTTCAGTTGCATATCATAGGGAATTCGAACAACTGCTTCAAATACAGTATCGGGAAGTACCGCTTGCGGAACCTCAATATCCACTGGTTTATTAGCTAAATGGCAATTGGCGCATACAATACGTCCAGTGGCTTCTCGTGGATTTTCATAACCCTGCTGTGCAAAAATGGGATATGCATTTGAAATGGATGTACGAGTTATGATATATATCATGAGCGATATGGAAATAGATCGAGTAATCTGTTCCTTTATCCAAGAAAAAGTATTTCTAGTTTGCATGGTCCAACCATTGATCCCGAAAATTTCTACAATAAATTGGGGTAGGTCACTAATGGAGTTTCCTATCCACGATTCTGTTATTTACTGGAATAATAATAATTTGACTGGATTAATATATAGGAATATAGGATGAATCTCCGGGATGGGTAGAAATATAAAGTTTTTTTCAATGCTTTGCTTATGTACAACTGCAAAGTAATAAGAAACATTATAATTAGATTAGGTAGATAATTTTTCAGTCATTCATTGAATGATAAATCACTACAAGTGACGGAGATACGCGATTTAAATAACGGAAAATCCAATATTTTAAAATTGTATCTAGAATGACTGGAAAAGTGGAAACAAGGCCAGATATAATTTGATCATTATGAACAAATCCAAAATCCTTGTAGACAAAGCCAATCAGCAGTTCCCAACCACGGGGCGAATGAAATCCGATACATAAATCAGTTAATAAAAGAAGAGAAAAAGCTTTTATTGTGTCACTTAAGTTATATAGGAATTCCTGAGCCCAAGAGTTAAGAATAACAAGTTCTTTATTACCCAAAATAGAATAACCACTTAGAATAATGAAACAGATTATATTTGTCGAGAAGTGCAAAATCGTATGAATACGACCCTCATTGTGTATCTTGATTAATTGGATTGTTTCTTTGTGAATTCCTATACGAAGGTTTTGTAGATGTGTCTCCGAGTATTCCTTGATCATTTCCTCTAAGAGGAGGAGTTCCTTTAATTCTTTGAATTTTTCTAGAATACTATTTTCTTCAATATCATTCAAAAAAGTTTCGGATTGCCTAGTATTCCACCAATTTGTAATCCATGATTCCAGACTTTTTTGAAATGAGAGCGAAATCCACCAAGGCAAAAATACTATAGATGCAAGATAGAAAAGAGGAGTTAATGCTTTCTTTTTTGCCATTTTTTCATCTGTGAATTGTTAATGAATCTTATTCGTCGACTTTATGTAATCTAAGATTTCTCTCACGCATCAGTTCTATTACAAGTATCGAATCTATGAATCTATTCACTCTTTTTTATTATTATTTTTTTTTATTTTTTTATTGTTCCATATATGTCTGCTTTGACTCGAATGGATGTTCTGAAGAAATTTCAATTAAGTTATGTTATAGAAAAAGAGGATTCTTGCGTTTTTGCCCTCCTGCTGAGAAAGCATGCATTTGTCGGCTCATTTCTTAAAACACTTCAATTGGTACACGCAAGAAATAGGCCAATTCAGCAGCTTTTTGTTCCATTTCCCGTGGAGTAAAATTCTCATCAGTACGAGTCAATGGAATGGCTCCCTGGCCTTTGATATCCATATAAAGGACACGACGAGCATAAATACCCTCTTTAACTTCTACTCTGACGGACTGAATATCTTTTATAAGAAATCGGAGGAAGACCCGACGATTTTTTCCAGGAAATCCCCAACGAAAAATACACACTATTCCGTCTTTTCTATCAAATCGATCATAACCACTACCTACATTCCACGAAATTGTGCACCACAAATAAGAGCTAATAAAAAGACCCGCGATCCCATAGAAAGACATCACAATTCCTTGTGGAAAAAAAACGATTTCCTGAGACGGAAATAAAGATATCAAATTTCTACCAAGATAACTCGAGGTTCCAACCAACAAGAATCCTAATGAACCTAAAAAAAGGATAACAGCCCAGCAGAAATTACTTGTTTTTCGAGCCCCTGTTATAGGTTCTATCCATATATGTTCTGATCGACAACTCATAGTTGATCCAGTTGCTTTTTTTTGGAATTGAGAGAATACCCCAAATGAATTTTACTTTAGTCCTTTTGTTTCCGAAGTAACTCGCATCAACTAGCACTAGTTTGATGTGAACCTTTAGGAGTAATTCATTAAATTGGTTAGATCTAAACTAATAACATACCCTTCGTATGATCTCACTAAAGATAGCCACATGCATATAGATGGACCAACTTTACAATTAAGCCGTCCGCCAATTCGGGTCTATTTGAAAATAGCTAGAATATAGCATTTTGGGAGATTTTCGTCGGAAGACGCTTATACCATATTTTGCTAAAAGGATATCTGTGTTATGATACAAGCGTCAGTTTAAAAATGAGATTTTGTGCCCTCGGCTCTAAACAATCTTGTTTTTTTGAACATGAAGAAATAAAGAAGCCATTGCGATTGCCGGAAATACTAGGCCTACTAAAGGGACCAAAACAGAGGGAAAGTTAAGAGTTGTCATAGAATGGGTACCTCGCTTTACTATTTGTACCTGTTATTATTATTTAGATTTTATATTTATAGAATATAAAGATATTATATATAAAGATATCTTATATCTTATTATAAGTATAATTTGATAATTCTAAATTGGAATTATTATTAATTAATATCTCTCTAATCTATTCTAATTCTAAATTCTAAATGAGTATATAATGTAGTTTTTCATCCCTCTACATGAAAGATTTGAAAGGATATGGATGAGATATTATTTGATTCATTTTTTTCTCTTGTCTTCAAATTTAATTTACTAAGCAAAAAGTTTCTTAAAAATGAATTAGATTCTATTTATTTAGTTTTATATATTAAAGGGTTTGTTAGAATCCCATCCAGCAGGGATTCTTAGTCAAAATAGGATTATCGTAAGGTATAGAAAGATAAAATTCTATTATTCCGATAAACTAATTACTTGTTTGCTCAAAATAATTCAACTTCATGTTCTAATTTTGATTCAAAGGAAAGAAAGTGTGGAGTTGAAATAACTCACTCAGAACGCTTTTTAAAGGATTACGTGGTACGATTAGATCGAATAAGCCCTTCTGGAATAAATACTCAGCCGCTTGTGAACCTTCGGGTACTGTTTTATTTAATGTTTGTTCAATTACTCTTTTACCCGCAAAGGCAATGTAGGCATCGGGTTCGGCAATAATGATATCCCCCAACATACCAAAACTAGCTGTCACCCCGCCGGTAGTAGGAGATGTAAGGATTGGTACATAGAATAACTTTTTATTTGATTGATAATCATATAAAGCAGCAGATATTTTAGCCATTTGCATCAAGCTCAAACTTCCTTCTTGCATGCGTGCCCCTCCGGAAGCACACACTATAATAAGAGGTAGAAATTCTTTAGTGGCGTATTCAATCAAACGGGTAATTTTCTCCCCAACTACGGATCCCATACTACCCCCCATAAACTGAAAATCCATAACCCCAATTGCTACGTTAATACCGTTTAATTGCCCTATACCTGTTTGAATAGCCTCGGTTAATCCTGTCTTTCTTTGATAAGAATCGATACGATTTTTATAAGGCTCCTCCTCCGAATGAAATTCAATGGGATCCAGAGAGACCATGTCTTCATCCATAGGCTCCCAAGTACCCGAATCAATCAAAAGTTCGATTCTATCAGAACTACTCATTTTCAAATGATATCCACATTGTTCACAAAGATTCATTTTTGATTTAAAAAATTTCTTATAATTTAATCCATAACAATTTTCGCATTGAACCCACAAATGACTGTATTTTTGATTTACATCCAGATCGGTAGAACTTTCTCGTATAGTTTGATCACTCCTTATGGCATCCCGGGTTTTAGTCCTATTTCCACTTTCACTACAAATGGAACTA
>JARVZY010006909.1:0-2500 GCA_030686995.1 Artemisia argyi | reverse complement strand
CTTCAGTATGAATAAAAATCTCGATCGTGAATCATTCACACGGGGATTCCTTGCTCAAAGAGGTTCATTTGTACATGTATCATATATATCCCGTGTGATGTGATAAGAGAACAGCTTTTCTGCTCAGATCCTTTTGTATAATTGTATAAAGAGTAGTGAATGGGAAAGATAAGGAATTTTGAACCGCTAACTAAAAACAAGATAAATCAAAAGGATACAATAAAGAATTAGGGAGTCAAACGGTCTTTTTGGGGATAGAGGGACTTGAACCCTCATGATTTTTGAAATCGACGGATTTTCCTATTACTATAAATTTCATTGTTGCCAGTATTGACATGTAGAACGGGACTCTATCTTTATTCTCGTCCGATTAATCAGTTCTTCAAAAGATCTATCAGATTATGGAGTGAATCTTTGATCAATGAATATTTGATTGATTGATTCTTTCTTCAATTCTGTATTACAGGTTTATCCTTCATCTTTTCTGAAGTTTCGATAGAAGGATTCCTCTACCAATGTAAGACAATCAACTCCATTCGTTAGAACAGCTTCCATCGAGTCTCTGCACCTATCTTTTTTTTCTTTTCGCTTTCTGAACCTTTGTTTGTTTTCGGAAAACGTGATTTGGCTCAGGATTGCCCATTTTTCTTAATTCCAGGGTTTCTCTGAATTTGAAAGTTATCACTTAGTAAGTTTCCATACCAAGGCTCAATCCAATTAAGTCCGTAGCGTCTACCTATTTCGCCATATCCCCCTTTTTGAGATGCAAATCTCATTATGATCCCGTCCCTTTTTTCTTTCATTTATAACGGAACCGTTGAATTCATTAGATAGATGCTGATTCCTGTCTCGAAAAAGTGTTTTCTCCTCTTTGTCTTTGATTTCTTGTCTATCTTCTTTTTGTATAGGAGGCTCTTATTCGGTCCAATCAAAAACGATTTTATCATTTCTGTATCCGCAATTCAATATAGGTGGATACATACCCTATACATCTGTCTCTCTTCCACTCATTTCGCCATGAAATTTTGAATACTTGAACGGTCGATTCTTTTTTTTTTTTATTACTAGTTCTATATCGCTAGATTCATCGTTATGTTCTATAATATTTAACAGTTATTTGAAATTCTATTCTTTAATTAAATAAATTAAATATATATTATGAATAGCGAATATGAATAGCCAAGAATTCAAATAGTTAATAGGAAAGATTCTAAGAGTTTATGGAATTCCTATGCATGTCGAATTTATGTTATGCGAGCCTGCTTAGCTCAGAGGTTAGAGCATCGCATTTGTAATGCGATGGTCATCGGTTCGATTCCGATAGTCGGCTTTTCTCTATTTAGTTTATTCGATTTTTTACATGATTTATAATGCAGCTTTGAAATCTAAGCGAAAAAATGTCTTCCTCTTTTCGCAAAAGCCATTGATTTATTATGTTATAGGAACTTCCAACTATCTCACGAAAAGAATCCTTTTCTTTTTCTATATCTTTTCTTTTTCTATATATAGAATATAACGATCTGGATATTTATCCAACTCATCTCATTATTCTTTAATGTTTAATAGAATATCAGTAAATTTGGCTTTTTAGAATTTAGTTCATTTTTAGTTTAGGTTTATTCTGTAGAATGAAATTTCATCAATAAGAATTAATTAAAATTAAATAAATATAAAGAAGGAGTCTTTATGTCGCGTTACCGAGGTCCTCGTTTCAAAAAAATACGTCGCCTGGGGGCTTTACCAGGGCTAACTAATAAAAGGCTCAGACCTGGAAGTGATCTTAGAAACCAATCGCGTTCCGGGAAAAAATCCCAATATCGTATTCGTCTAGAAGAAAAACAAAAATTGCGTTTTCATTATGGTCTTACAGAACGACAATTACTTAAATACGTTCGTATCGCCGGAAAGGCAAAGGGGTCAACAGGTCAAGTTTTACTACAATTACTTGAAATGCGCCTGGATAACATCCTTTTTCGGTTGGGTATGGCCCCGACTATTCCGGGAGCTCGCCAATTAGTTAACCATAGACATATTTTAGTCAATGGTCGTATAGTAGATATACCAAGTTATCGCTGCAAACCCCGAGATACTATTGCGGCGAGGGATGAACAAAAATCTAGAACTCTAATTCAAAATTCTCTCGATTCATCCCCTGCTGAGGAATTGCCAAACCATTTGACTCTTCAACCATTCCAATATAAAGGATTAGTCAATCAAATAATAGATAGTAAATGGGTCGGTTTGAAAATAAATGAATTACTAGTTGTAGAATATTATTCTCGTCAGACTTAAACCTAACAAAAAGAAAATAAAGACTAATAAGAATAAGTAAGAATAAGGGTTCGACCAATTTTGCTCCCTTTCGGCGAAATAAATTAACCTAAGGTTAAGATAAATTAAGGGTTTGACCCGGATTTTTCTTCCGTTTAGGTGTCATAGACCGAGAGGGATATTTTCATTCCTTGTCTACTCTTTTCTTTAACAGTATTTTCCGTATCAG
>JARVZY010006908.1:0-25015 GCA_030686995.1 Artemisia argyi | reverse complement strand
CGTTGCAGGCCAGTGGCGAAGCTAGAAAATTTTCAGTGAGGGGTCGGGATCTAAATTTTTTTTTTCCTAACGCTACTTTTCGGGTAATACCGAAATTTTGGGGGGTCGAAACTGAATATACCGAAATTTTTCTACACGAAAACTATATACCCCTACATCGCAAAAAAAATTTCGGGGGGTCGAGCGCCCACTCCCGCCCCTATGTAGCTGCACCAATGGTTGCGGCGGCGGGTACCATAAAATAAATGTTAACGACACCAAATATTTAGTATTGTGTCCGCATGTCCGTCACGGATAACTAATCAATATATAAAATGCTTAACGATATTTTATAAAGTGCAACAAGTGAATAAAATATATTCACTGATGAGACTACAAATTCATATGTTTGGCTTAGTAGCTTAATTGCATTGTACTATGTGATAAAATGATTGTATATTTTAGTGACTGGGTGATTTAATTAGTGTATTAATTGTAAGTGATTTAAATGATTGTATTTGTGCTTTGAATAGTTGTGAGTAGTGCTTTTTTATTTGTAATTACTTAAAATCTATATTAAGAAATCTTAAATATTTAATATGAGAGAAGGTCTAAACTCTATTATAAATAGTATAAATAACAAAGATTTAAGATCAGGACCAAACTTTTTTTTACGTATTAATGGATTAATTTTCACCCTCTTTATTTGATTTAATAGATGAAATTAATCTCAACAATTTAAAAAACTCACTTTCATTTTTTTCAAATATTAATATCTTTTAAATCGTTAATCGTTAATCGTTAATCGTTAATCGTTAAATAAAAAAAAAATATACCCTTACAACGAGCATTTAATTATCTTTCTATTGATGGTCACTTGATATACTTTCGACAAAATTATTATTTTTTTCGTGTTTTTCACGTTTTTTTTTCGTTACTAAAATTTTCATAAAAAAATTACATGTGATTTAACACTAATATCACATGTGATATTACATATCACATCATCATATGTAATTTAACACTAATATCACATGTGATATTACATATCATATATGATATATCACATGTGATTTTTTCATGCAAATTTCAGTAACAAAAAAAACATGAAAAAAACGAAAAAAAAAATTGTCGAAAGTATATCTAAGTGGTTGTCTATAGAAAGACAATTAAATGTTCGTCGCGATGGTGTAATTATTTTCGCTTAACGATTAACGGTTTAAGAGATATTTAAATTATAAAAAATAAGCGAAATATTAAAATCCTTTTAATCTCAACAATTGATTTCTTTTTAGATAAATGGTGGAGATGAGTCCCTTGATATGTAAGAAAAGTTTGGTGTGTAAAATAACTCTTCTCAATAACAAATATGAAAGTTAAGGTGAGATCAGTATAGAACTCATATTTGCCATAAAACCGATAAACCAATCATAGTCATTTATTTTTTATTTAAATTAATAAAAAATCATTTTTCACCTTTTTTTTAAAACAACATATCTTGCAAACGGTAAATCTTCAAGCTACTGAAAAACACCATCGCGACGAGAATTAAATTATCTTTCTATAGATATGCATTGTTATATACTTTCGACGAACTTTTTTTGTCTATGAAAGTTTAAACATGTTAGACAATTTACACCATTTTGTTATAATTTTTATTGAAAATGAATTAAAGTATTACAAAATAGTTGCGGAATACTATCTAAATCAAGTGACTAATGAAACTCTCTTATACCTAAACTAAAACTAAAGTTGAGGTTTATTACTCAAAAACACACTCTTGCTAATTTAGCTTATGATGTTCGTAAAAAAAATGATGATTTCACAATAATACATTTGTATTACTTTTGTATAAAGAATCTCTACATTTCTTTTTGTACGGATAAACCATTCAAAGGTGCTTATACTTTCTCTATTATTGAGTCAAATATTTTCTGTTTTCAATTACTCTTGTACAAAAGTCTTTTAACTTTTGCTTTTATGAAGTTCCCGACCATAATTCATGTTTGACTAGGAGATAAAGTATATTTAGTCTGTGAGACTTGTCAGATCTAACTAACTTAAATGTTGTCTTTAGCGCATGTACTTTACTCGCTGATACAGTGATACCACATCAGCGAGGCAAAGTGTTTCTTTTTAAATGCATTTATATTAATAATATAGATATTAACTAGCAATGTGCTAGGATTACAAAGACATTACAATGATTTTGAATTTTTTTCATCACAAAAACTACACGACCCCTTAAGTACTACATTGACCTTGACACTTACAGAAAAACATCATAACACCCCTCAAAATCATGCAGCACAACCTTCAATTACTACACTGACCCGAACACCCGAAACAAACATTTTAATGACCCTCAAAAGTATCCTATACGACTTTCAAAACTACATGACCCTCAAATGCTACATTGACCCTAACACCCACAACAAACATTCTAGCGACCCTCGAAAGTATCCAACACAGCCCTCAAAAACTACACCAACCCTAACACTTGCAACAAACATCTTAACGACCCTCGAAAGTATGGAACAATCAAAAGAATAAATTCTTGTTGTCCAACCAACACAACACAATACCACTTAAGGGCATTCACCTGGTAGAAAGCACGAAAACCTGTGAAAACCCGACCTCAACCTTGGCACTAAAACAACACCCCGCTGAAACCTTAGAGAAACAGCTCCAGCTACACTTTATTCCACATGGTGATACAGTGAGATATCGAAACAATTAACACATAACTACTCATGAATGTATCATTTTTAGAACGATTGTCCGACCCTTGACTCTTGACCCCTTTTGACACCACGTGAACAAACTAAACCGCAAAACCACCGAACTGAAATGAAACCACCTGCCAGAAAGCTTTCACTAGAAAGACAAGCACCGAAAGTAACCATCTAAACGACCTTAAAGATCTTAACCATATACCATTAATTCTTGACCCTTTTTTGAAATAAAACTAGAAGTAAACCTCAAGACCGTCAAACAAAAACCGAACCGCCAGTATTGGAAAACGACCCCTCATAAACAACAACATAAACGACCCCCTTTACAAATATGAACAATATGAAGCTACCAGATAAACGACCCTAAGAAAAACCATACTTAAAGACTGACTCTTGAAACTAGGTTTGAATAGTATACTACGGAAGAAGGACCTCCGGATTGCCCGCCAAAACCAACAACTGGAGATGGAGGAAATGGTGGTGGCATTTGGTAAAGTGATAATAGGTTTATGATTTTCTTTGTAGTTAAGAAAGAGAATAGGTTTATTCAAATAATCTTCAACGTCCTTCAAGCTAGTTGATTATGGTGCTTATCTTATACGATATTCGTAATTTTATATCAGCAAGTAAACTTAAATTAGGCTAATTTATGTTTAAATTAGATCAGTTACCATTGAGAAAATTATTTGGTCAAACAGTATGGTAGTAAAAGAATAAAAGTCATACGTGTATTTAGTTACTTTTCGTCAACATAACTTTATCCTACTTTGTTATAAATCAAATAGGGGCAAGTTATTTGGACCCCCTATAGGAAGGGTTTCTAATCATTACACGCATCGCAGGTTTGTACGATGTGCATTGCGAGTTGTAAGGTTTGATCAAACCGCCTCTGATATGACAATATAAATAGGGATTGTATAACACAACTCATCAAATATCCGATGATATGTACTCCGTATTTTGTTAACTAGACAAGTCAAGATCTTAAATATGTAGTACATTTTACTGTCATGAGTTTGTGTTCCCCAGCGTTGTCCATGCAGATAGATATAAATATGATGTGATTATGTCGTATAGCCAACAATATAATGATGTGCATGTGTCTTGTGACTGATCCTCTCGAACATATGTAACAATCACCTACGAAAACATCTTTATTTCGTAGAATAGAGAAAAATTCAAATTCACTCTTATTTTCTTGCATACCAAGAGACAAATCTCCACCATTTATCTAGTTTGATCTAATGATGAAAATTAACCTATGATTAAATATAAAACCTAAGTCTTTATTTTTTCCCCCTTTTTTTTTTGTCTTTTTGTATTTCTTATTATTTTTTTTTCTATTTTTTTTTATTTTTTTTCCAATTGACGTTTGTTTTTCTTTCTTTCCAATTCACGTCCTTCTTCTTTTTTTTTCTTTTTTTTTAAAACTTTTTTTGCTTTTTTTCCAACTCTGTTCTTTTTTTTTTTTGTCTTTTTTTTTTGTCTTTTTTCTAATTCACTTTTTTTTTCACTTTCATATGTTTTTGTCTGTTTTCATACGTTTTCGTCCGTTTTTTTTATGTTTTCATCTCTTTTCGAACGTTTTCGTCTGTTTTTGTCCGTTTTTATACATTTTCAAATGTTTTCGTCCGTTTTTTACGTTTTCGTCCATTTTTAGACGTTCTCGTCTGTTTTAAAACGTTTTCGTCTGTTTTCATATGTATTCGTCCGTTTTCTTACGTTTTTGCCAGTTTACGTCTGTTTTCATACGTTTTCGTCTGTTTTCTTACGTTTTAGTTTGTTTTCATACGTTTTCCATCCGTTTTCATACATTTTTGTCCCTTTTTGTTAGCATTAAAAATATGTATTATGAAGTGATGGTCATTCTCATATTATAACTTTGTGTCGTGTGTTAAGATTAATAATAGTTTAGTCATTGGGCCTTGGACTTGGCAAGCTAATATGTTATATGCTATGTTTCATAAGCCTAGTTGTCCAATCATGTAACCAAGTCCAAGCCCAAGCCCAAGCCCATAGAAAGCCCATAGGGCATCTCATGTTAAGAACTATTTAAACACCTCAAAGGCTCATTTGAGGTGTGTGTTTGTGTGTGTATTTGTGTGTGTTTTCTTTAATAAAAGTTCCATATTTCATCTCTTTCACTCTACACATACACGACATCTACAAGTCACCATCTTTCCATCTTTTCTTCTTATTGTGCTTATATTGTGTGTGATAAAGTTGTTATTTAAGGTCCTACAAGTGGTATCAATCGCCTAACAATGATTTAGGAGGGTTGAGGGGTTGTTTGTTTCGTATTTTTTAAGCTTTATTCTCGTTTTTTTTTTCTCAAAAAATCATTACTTTTCTTGTTTGTTTTGTGTTTTTAACACTTTTTTGATTACAAACTAGTGTTATAAACCTTTCCCAACAAGAAAGTTTTAATCTTTTTGAACATTTCTAGCTTAAAAATTCGAATTTGGTTTTGTACTTGTTTTCGAGATCTAAAAAAGTTTTTATAAAAATCATCAAGTTTGCAACTTTCTTCAAGTTTTGGTGTTTTTATAACTAGAAGTACAAGAATCTTGGAATACAAACTTCATTTGGGTGTGCTTTTTGCAAATTCAAAATTCTAGAAATTTTTCTAAATCACAAAGTTTCTAAATCACAAAGTTTCTAAATCTCAAAAGTTTCGAGAACACACTTGGTCCCGTTGCTTACTCGGTGTTTCCCTTGCTTGTATAAGTGAGAAAACACTTCAACTCGTGGTATACTCTCTAAATTGTATAATTTAGAAAGTTTTGGGTGATAATTTTATCTAAAACATATTCTAGATAATTTTATCTAAAACACATTCTAGATAATTTTATCTAAAACGTATTCTAGATAATTTTATCTAAAACACATTCTAGATAATTTTATCTAAAACGTATTCTAGATAATTTTATTTAAAACGTATTCTAGATAATTTTATCTAAAACACATTCTAGATAATTTTATCTAAAACGTATTCTAGATAATTTTATCTAAAACACATTCTAGATAATTTTATCTAAAACGCATTCTATATAATTTTATCTAAAACGCATTCTAGATAATTTTATCGAGAACAATTCTAGATAATTTTATCGAGAACACTTTTCGAGAATTTTCCTGGTGACAAAGTTTCGAGAATTTTTCTGGTGTCAATGTTTCGAGAATAACCTTCACCAAACTCAACTCCTATTTCGTTGGAACGATCCAAGTATCAACTTTATCCATCTACACTTCATCAAATGGCATCTCAGCAAGATATTCATGCAGCCGGTGCAAAAAACCGACCTCCTATGCTTGAAAAAGGTGGATATCTCCCATGGACAAGCCGCATGCTTCGTTACATCAAAACAAAGCCTGATGGTAAATTAATGATCAACTCCATTAAGAATGGTCCATTTCAGTCAAGACAAGTTCAAATTGCCGGTAATCCAAACTCAACAAATCCTACTGAACCATACATGCGTTTACAAACAGAAGAAGATTACACAGATGAAGACAAGACGCAGATCAAAGCTGATGATATGGCAATGCATCTAATCCAACTTGGATTACCTCGAGAGATCTTTGCTGCGGTCGACAGCTGTGAAACTGCTCATGCTATGTGGGAACGTGTTAGAAGGATTTGTCATGGAACAGAGATTGGACAACAAGACGTTGAGAACAAACTTCTTACTGAATGGGAAAACTTCACATCCACTAAAGGTGAACAGATTGAGTCATACTACACAAGGTTTTGCACGTTGATGAATGAGTTAATCAGAAACAAGTTGACACCTCGAACAATTGCAACAAACATCAAATTCGTCAATAACCTTCCAGAAGAATGGGGTCGTTATGTTACAATTGTTAATCAGACAAAGGACTTACATCAGGTGAATTATGATCAACTCTATGACTTTCTGAAGCAAAACCAAGCTGAGGCTAATGAAGTTAGGAAAGAAAGATTGGCAAAGAATCATGATCCTCTCGCACTAATTGTTAATACACCAACACCATTACAAGTGAACACTCAACAACCATCATCATCCATTCACAACTACATGCAACCATCATGCATTCAACAACCAACACCAGTCTACCAACAACAAATCTACCCACAACAACAAGAAGTTATTCCACAACAGACATACCCACAATTCCAAGAACCAGAATTCACTGACAATGATGAAGCTGCTGCAGCATTGACTCAAGCGTTCGCTTTTCTGTCAAAGGCATTCCAAGGACGCTATTCTACACCAACAAACAACAACCAAAGGATTTCATCGAATACTCGTAACAGGCAGATCGCTCAGCCGAGTTTCAATATGGGCAACGGAGGCCAAATGGTTGGAGTTTATGGGAATCAGCAAGGATATGCTACGGGATTTAATATGGGCAATCAGAATATGCAGAATGCAGGTCAGAATGCAGGGAATCAGTTGGGTCAGATTGTTGGAAATCAGAGGGGTCAGAATGTTGGTAATCAGGCAATGGGTAATCAGAACAGAAATGTTGCAGCTCCAGTAGTTGGGAATTTGGGAAATGTGAATCAGGGTAATCCGGTAAAGTGTTTCAACTGCCAGGGTGTAGGTCATATGGCAAGGAACTGTCCTACTAAGCCAAACAAGAAAGATCTAGCGTACTTGCAGAAAGCAGTGATGTTGGCACAAAAGGCAGAGGCAGGGTTTCAGTTGAATGCAGAGGAGAATGACTTTATGGCTCTTATGGATGACATGGAAGATAGAGAAGATATCGATGCGAACTGCATATTCATGGCGAATCTTCAAGAAGCTAAGTATGACACAGATTCTGACACACTTCCTGTTTATGACACCAATGCACCATCTGAGGTATCTAATTTCAACACATGTCACAATAATGATATATTTGATATGTCTCCTCATGAGGAACAGCATTTTGAGAAGCAAGCACCCACTTATGATACATCCCTGGACACGCCAAGTAGTAGCAATACTCCTTCAGCAACTCCAGATGTGAATCATAATGGAGGCTTCGTTTCACAGCATGCTGAGAATGATGAGGAAACACGTGCTTTGTTTGAATCATTATTGAATAATTGTCGTATTGAAATTGAGAATGTGCAAAAGGTCAATCGCGATGTTAAGGCCGCGAATGTTAAATTGACCGCTGAGCTTGAGAGTTACAAATCCACCGTTAAAGCTTTTGAATTTCATAACAAAAGATTGTCTGAATTAGAAAGTGGTTATCAAAATTCCGTTTCAGAGAAACAACAATTGCAACTCAAGTTTGACACACTTGATGTTAATTCTTTCAAAAAGATAAAATCTTTAAACACGGAAATTTCTGATTTACAAAACCAACTTTCTAAACAAAAAACAGCTTATTCCAATCTTGAAAAAGAAATGGATGAGTTGAAAAAGGATTTTGCAAAGAAAGAAGAAAAACTTTTGGAAGAAATCGTAGAGTCAGAACACATGATTGCTCATTTAGAGGAATTAGTGGTTAAGTCGGGTCAGTCGAGTCAAACAATGAAAATGATTTTAAATCAAATTAATCCGATTTACCATACGAAACATAAAATGGCTCTTGGTAACAACACCCCGTGTAATCTCAAGAAAGCTCAGCAAGAACAGAATGTTTTGTACAATGGTAATGTGATTTACACCAAACATGATCCTCCCGTCGTTCGGGATTCTGTGCTAACGATTGAACATGTCGAAGAGAGCATAAATAAAATGAAACAAAAGGATTTGAAACCCATTGATTACAACAAATTGAACAAACTTTCGGGAATCACTTTTGTTCCACAAACAGAACCGTCTATGTTTTCCATTAAACGACCATTTGCGAAATTCTTGTCAAAAAAGAAAGTTGTTTCCAAATCTGTTTCAAAATTAGAACAAATGTCCTCTAACAACACTTTTAAAACAAGTGAGGCTAGAGACATTCTCGATGATGTTAAAATGAGAATTCAAGAACTTCAAAACATTGTTAAATCTAAAACTTCCATCGATATTAACAACTGGCATTCTAGTTTTCACGTCGAACAGAAAAAGGTGTTTCAAAATGAAATTACTATTCCACTGAATAACATCAGCGCGAGTGTAAAACATTTTGAACAAGTTTTCTTAAAAGAAACGGCCGACTTTGTCAAGGACCACAAATCCCTGGTAACCGAAGCTAATGATATTCGTGAAAACATGATTGTTTTGGAAAACCTAAATGATTCTCTCTTCGAAGCTGTTATGACCACTGATATTATGTCCATCATTTTACAAACATATTCGGTTCAAGACGATGAAAGACTGAGAGCTGAGACCTCCGAAATTGTTTCCAAATATGAAAATGCTCTTATAAAGATTAAAAAAGAAAATGTATCATGTTTTAAACAACTTGATCGAAAAAAGGAAGAATGCAAGTATGACAAACTGTCGTATGAGCGTGCTTTCAAGAATATGAAAGAGCAAAATGATCTTTTGATGGCTCAGCTTGAAAGTATAAAAGGAAAGGCTGTGGATACGAAGTTTGCAAAACCATCGACTTCGGAGAAACCAAATGTTTCAAACACGGTTCAAAAACCAAAAATGTCAATTTCACGGTTTGCTCCAAAAGTCGATGAGAAAAAGGATTTGTCAAAACCAGTCACTCCACAACCCTTGCCCAAGGAAAAGGTAATGGAAAAGATTGTTGAAAAACAAAAATTGTTTGTTGAAAGAAACAAAAATGTGATTTCACCTGGCTCTTCTAGGAATAGTACACCAAATGTGACCACAAAATCTGTAAAGGAATCTGTTGGTTCTAATGACATGGGCCAAAATCAACATCTAGAAGAAGCTAAGAAAAAGGCACGACGTCAAAAAGACGGAATTTTAGGCTCAAAACCTAGTGTGATGAATTCTACAAGATTCCAAAGTACTACTAGTAGTAGTAAACCATTACCTAGGAACAATCAACAAAATACTAGGGATTGGATTGCATCTAAGAGTAGTGACACAAAAGAGAATGCTAGGAATGTAGACTGCAACACAAAGAATTCCAGGGTCTGATCGAACAACAAACAATTTCCAAAAGACTGTAGTGACAAAGTTAAAGTTGCTGTGTTAAACAAGAATGTTGAATTTGTCTGTCCTACATGTCAAGAATGTGTTTTTTCAGCTAATCACGATGCATGTGTTGCACAATTTCTCAAGAAAGGAAAATCAAGTGTCAAGGCACAATCCACTAAGACGCCAAATAGAAACACACCCGTTGATAACAAGAAAATGGATAAGAAACCTAATAAGTGGATATCTAAAGGATGTAGTTTGTCAAAAACTGAGACTTCCGCTGTATCTGATAAGGAAACTACGTCTAAATCTTACCTTAGGTGGATTCCCACGGGAAAAGTTTTTAATACTGTTGGTCTTAGATGGATTCCCACAGGGAAGATTCTTGATAGTTGCACAAAGACTAATGATAGTGTTCATCATCATGATAAGGAAGTTGAAACCACAACAACCGTTGATAGCAAACACCCTCTATGTGAGGAAACATGTACTTCTAACACTGTTATTTGTGCAAACTCTTCTTCTGTGGATGCAGGTACTTGTGAAAGTGAAGAGAGTGCATACACCTAATATGATAAAGAGGAACTTTACGCCAACATCGCATGTGGACATCCTCTTCTAACTCCACTCTTAACCCCACTTTTACTTGTTCAAGCTTAATTTTTTTCTTTCTTCAATTCTTCTTTGTATATATTTTTGAAAAACAAAATAAAAATTTGAAAAACCATCAAAAACAAAATACAAAAATATAAAATTTTCAAAAATCCAAAAACATTATAAAATCAAAAAATCCAAAAATATTCTTCTCATGACATGTCTCTTGTATAATCGATATTCTGTACGTTTCTAGAAATGTCATTCAACAATGATACGGATATGTACAGATGCTTGAGCGAGAGTTCTTTAAAATGTTTTTTTCTAAAACATGTCGTTTCTTAAAAAGTTTCTTCACAATGGCTTTCGTATACTTCAGTACGAAACCCGGACTTCAACAACGACTTCTTAGTATTTCAGCTAAGGACTTCTTCAAAGAAAGGAAAGTGTTTAACAAAAACAAGGTTTTAAATATTTCTCGAGCACTTATCCTAAAAACAATAATTCTCTTTTATGTTGAGCACCAACTTTTCAAGATTCTTCAAAAATATTTTCAAAATCTATCAAAATCGGTGCTCATCATCAAAATGACTTGTGTACACCTTACAGTGCACAACTCAAGTTTTCAAAGATAGGAAAGTGCTACACAAAAATGATTTTCATCAAAAAAGTGCACTTATCCTAAAAATGGACACTGTTGTACGCCTCAGTGCGACATTCCTATTCAAACAAAGAGAAGTCTTTGTTTTTCATAAAACCTTGATGCAAAATTCAACAAATCTGAAACTTCTTTCTCTTTCAGAATTTTGCTTCAAGAAGACTCCTTTCCTCTAAATTTTAAAAAGTTTAACATTTCTCAAAAACATATGCGAGTTTTGAGGGGGAGTATTTCATAAAAATAAAAATGTTCCGATTTCATGCAAAAACAAATCTGTCTTTCTCTCCAAAAAGTTTTTTCTTAATCTGTTGATATCAAAAATATCACGATATGCTATTTTTGAGGGGGAGAAGACATGATTAAAATGTGATCAAATATGTTCAAAGTTTGTGACTGAATCTCAAATGAGCTCGACTCAGAATGAACCAATGAATTGACGAAGCTTAAAATGTCAGTAATCGAAAATACTTGTCCTGGACGGGTAATAATTTCAAGCTAGTCTAACTAGTGATGTAAGCGTGTCTCGAATAGGACTTGTCTGAGTAGAATGTACCGTCTCGAGAGACTTTCTTTGGACTTGACCAGGACGGGTAATAATTTCAAGCTAGTCTAACTAGTGATGTAAGCGTGTCTCGAATCGGTCATGTTCACTGAAAATCAATCAATTCAAAAAGTGCAAACTCCTCACGCATGTGCAAATTTCTTAAAATTCCATGAGCACGTGTGAAGGGGGAGTCCTTCAAATGAAATGCAAAACTCTCAAAGTGTTAACAAAGCATGTTTTATTATCATAAACACTTTGAGAGATTTTCACAAATGGTTTGATGGCAACAATAGGATAGTCATGAAGTTATAAGGTGACTAAGGTTAGGAAAAACCGTCCTATGATCCGCCAGAGCCGGAGGGATCTACCCAAGGACAATTCCAATAGAGTAGAATTAGAAGTCCTTAGGTATGATTGAAAAAAGGAGAAAATGAGAAAGGAGAAAGAAGGGGTTGAAGAATCAAAAAGAAAAGTTATGAAAAAGGGTGAAAAGAAATAGCCCTCCAAATGTTCAACCTTAGGGCAGACACCGGGTTCAATTCATATGCTATTGGTTGTTACTAAGGTGACACTGGTATTGAAGACAAGACGTCATGGACCCAGTGACGCACTGCACTTAACCTTCTATCCACTCAAGTTCTCTTAAAAGAGCTTGTTTCATTCTCACGGGGAATCGGTGTAATCTATCGACCTATCTCTTAGAGATGGTTGATATTGAAGCAGGAGACCCCTCCCTAGTCTCCGTACAGGAAACCTAAGTATGCACTTATCGAGTCTAGAGCCCCGAGATTCATCAAAAGATCTCATAGGAACACATGATACTTCTACACTGGTTGTTCATCATTAAGGACGCCAGATGTAAACTTAAGAGTCCTACGCAGATCTTAGCAATCTGCCAGAACATTTATGAGATGATTCACTTTTGTGATTCTCAATGATTGAATGGAAATTCCTGCCAAGGTCAACATCAAACAGCCCTGACAGCAGGTCACTTCGGTAATTCTTTATGGGTTACACTTAGTGTTCGCGGTGGTTTCAAACGGTCTACAGTCGTGGAGTGATCCCCAGCGACTCACCCAGTCATTGAGCTACTAAGTAGGTCTCGTAAGCTCTCTCGAGAGTATCTGACATGGGAACGGCCTTGGTAAGGGTTAGAAGGAGTCTTCACACTATGCTGTTGGCGATCTCTAATTCTTATCTGTAAGTACCGGATGTTTTATTGCTAACTGTTTATATGCAGGGATACTTCATCTCCATGGCGACAGATACCACGTGCTCATACATACATCTGGAAGTTAAAGAAAGCTCCCTCAAAGATCTATACAACACAAAGTTCAAAGAAAGATTCTACGTCAAAAAGAAGAATCTACAAAGTATAAAGACTAAAGATCAAAGTGAAAGAAAGGGAACTACGTGCATATGAATATCTAAATCCAAAGATGTATGAGCATGTTGGAATGGCAAACAATCACCACAGACGCAGAAGTGACGAAAGGCAGATAACTCCACATCACAAAGGAACAAAGAACGATGAAAAATCAGTTATCAAAGATCACAAAGCATGAAGGAACAAAGACTAAAGACTATTCTACAACGACACACAAAGTTAAAGACAAAGAACACGGAAGACCCACTCACGTGGAGCATCATTCGAATGACCAACCCTTAGGGGGAGATTGTTAGCATTAAAAATATGTATTATGAAGTGATGGTCATTCTCATATTGTAACTTTGTGTCGTGTGTTAAGATTAGTAATAGTTTAGTCATTGGGCCTTGGACTTGGCAAGCTAATATGTTATATGCTATGTTTCATAAGCCTAGTTGTCCAATCATGTAACCAAGTCCAAGCCCAAGCCCATAGAAAGCCCATAGGGCATCTCATGTTAAGAACTATTTAAACACCTCAAAGGCTCATTTGAGGTGTGTGCTTGTGTGTGTATTTGTGTGTGTTTTCTTTAATAAAAGTTCCATATTTCAGCTCTTTCTCTCTACACATACACGACATCTACAAGTCACCATCTTTCCATCTTTTCTTCTTATTGTGCTTATATTGTGTGTGATAAAGTTGTTATTTAAGGTCCTACAGTTTTCATCTGTTTTCTTTCATTTTCGACCATTTTTCATACGTTTTCGTCCGTTTTCATACGTGTTTTTACGCTTTCATACGTTTTCGTCCGTTTTTTCGCCCATTTTCGTCCATTTTCTTACGTTTTCATTTGTTTTCATACGTTTTCATTTGTTTTCATACGTTTTCGTCTATTACTCATACATTTTTGTCCGTTTTCAGATGTGTTTTTTTTTACGGTTTTATACTTTTTTGTCTGTTTTCTTACATTTTGGAAATATCACAAGTGTGTCGGCTTTCATTTATTGGTGGTGATAGAGGAACCTGTGATAAGACAGGTGCTATCACCGGTGATATGACAAGTGTTATCACCGGTGATCTCTGTTGTAAAAATCGGTCTAGGCGGCCGATTAATCCCCGCATAATCGCTGATCGCTCACTAAGCGCCTTGATTTATCATAATCGACCTATTTAATCGTTTTGGTCAAAGATTGCTTAAAAATGGGTCAACAAACCGATTAATCGGACAAAATCGGTCTAATCGGATTACTCGGACAAAATTCCTTAAAAATCGGTCAACAAAATCATTTAAAAATCAGTCAAAATCGCTTAAAAATCGGTCCACAAACCGATTAATCAGAAAAAATCAGTAAAAGATCGCTTAAAATAGTCAACAAATCGGGTAATATCTATGCTTGACTTTAAACTTTGAAGAATTATGTATTATGTTTATATTTGAATACATGAAATATTTGAACTTTGATGCATTATGTTTATCGCATACATATAATATAATGTAATATCTAAAATTACAATTTTGTGCATAAAAATTTCAATCCGATTAATCCCTGCCTAACCGATTAATTGCTAGGCCCTACCCGACCGCCTCACTAGCGCCTAGCGATTTTTACAGCCTTGCCAGTGATATGACAAGTGCTATCATTGGTGATATGACAAGTGCTATCACCGGTGATATCACAGTTGATATCACATGTAATGTCACATAGGTTATCACCTGTGATATCACACATGATATCACAGGTGTTTGAGCTTCTTCAGTTTATTTTATGGATATGTTGTGCTTTTTTCAACCATAATTGCAATTTTTGACTTCACCGTTTTCTGCAACCGAACATCCGAACGAGGAAGAGATGAAGCATTTTGTGGAAGAACGAAGAAATACGAGAATTATGGAAGTAACTAGAAAAGTGCATGTCATATAATGTAGTTTAACTAAGAAGCATTTTAAATTATCATCAACTTAAAAAATCACAACTAATACAACTTTAATATGAAGCAATCAGATAAACAAAACACATCAAACGAGTTTTGAGTATCATTTTTTTTTCTATTTTCAACAACTTATAACCTACCACATGAATATCAAAAGATATCTCCGTTGATATTCATTTTGATAACTTGCAAGTTCGTACTACTTTATATTTTGTATCACAAATGTGTCGGCTTCCTTCTATTTGTTGAATCAGTGTTGGTGACGGAGGAACCTGTGATATGACATGTGCTATCACCGGTGATATCACCGGCGATATCACCGGCGATATCACCGGTGATATCACAATTGATATCACAATGGATATCACGTGTGATATCCCACATGATATCACAGGTGTTTGAGCTTCTTCAGTTTATTTTATTGATATGTTGTGCTTTTTTCAACCACAACTGCAATTTTTTAATGGGCTATCTTTTGCAATTGAACATCCGAACGAAGAAAAGATGAAGCATTTTGTGAAGAACGAAGAAATACAAAGATTATAAAAGTTACTAGAAAAAGTGTATGTTAACTGTTGTACACAACGACTTAGACTTATATGCTTTTGAGTTATTTGAATATATATATATATATATATATATATATATATATATATATATATATATATATGTGTGTGTGTGTGTGTGTGTGTGTGTGTATATATATATATATATATATATATATATATATATATATATATATATATATATATATATATATATATACAGGGAAGGGATCCGGTACATTTTTGGATTTTAGTGCGGATGTACGGACGAATCTCAGCCCTCCATCTAGTCAACTATCTGAAAAAAGCGGAGTGGCATTATCGTAAATATCCCGACTTTTTTAAAACTCATTAATATCATAGTAGATTTTTTTATTGAAAAAAATTCAAAAAAATCTGAAAAAATTAAAAAAATAAAAAGAACAACAAATAATTATAAATCGCTGAAAAAAATTTCAAAAAAAATCATTTTCATCGTTAAAGGTATTGTGATATTAGCGTATGATTTTGACTTTTGTAAAAAAGTCAAAATCAGATTCTGATATCACATAAACTTTTTTTTAATAAAAAATTTAATATCACAATAACTTTTTTAATATCATAAAAACTTTTACTTAATAAAAATTGTTAATATCGCCGTAACTATCATGTTTTCTTAATATCAAAGTTAATTTTTTTTAATATCACCGTAACTTTTTCTTAATATCGTAATAAAAAAAATAGTGATATTAAGTTTTTTTTACTAATATCGCCGTAACTTTTTAAGTAAAATCGTTAATATCACGGTAAGACTCATAATATCCTAAATATCATCGTAGCACTCATAATCAAAAACAAAAAAAGTACTCAGAAAAATCTAAAAAAATAAAAAAAGTAAAGAATACAACAATAGTAAGGATCGCTCAAAAGGAAAAAAATTAAAAAAATCGTTTGAATGGTGATTTGGCACCGTGATAGTTGCGTAGATCTTGACTTTTTTTACAAAAAGTCAAGATCAGATCTGAAATGGACGGCCTAGATCTGTCCGCACTAAAACAAAACATCCGCACGTGATCCTTTGCATATATATATATATATATATATATATATATATATATATATATATATATATATATATATATATATATATATATATATACAACTAGACATAAATGATGTCTACTTTTGATCATTTTATTATTTTATCACATGTGATATTACTCATATATAGAATACCAGAATTAATGTTAAATTTTATTGCTTTATCACATGTGATAATACTCATATGTATAATAAAATAATTAGTGTCATATTACATTGTTTTATCACATGAGATATTACTCTTAAGTAACTAAGAATAACAATTTAAATAATCTTCATCTTCCTTAAAGTGTTATATCACAAGGATAAATAAGTGTCACTTACAAATATCAAAATGAATAAAAATGAAGCAAACTATGAAAATAGAAACTTGACGTATTCTCAAAATCAAGCAAGTGTTACATTAAATTAGTATTGTTTTTTAGCAAAATAAGAATTCATCTAAAAGGCTTTAATGCTTTTATTTCTACTAATAGTATAATATCACAAGTGATAAATAACTTTAATTACATTTTAAAAAAAATATGTGCTTATCTATTGCAATTAAAGATACAAAAACCATCTTGTAACTGAAAATAATAAAAGTATTAGAAAATACATTGGTGATATTATATAAAAAAATATTTAGAGCAATGAAATATCTTAGATGAATTAAAAGTTAAAAAAACATACTTGTTATATATCACAGAATATCATTTGTGATATTCAGAATATCACTTATGAAAATTTTGAATATCACAGAATATTACTTGTGATGTTCAGAAACATATGAAAACGTCCGAAAATGGCCAAAAATGGACGAAAACATAAGAAAATGGACAAATATGTATGAAAACTTACGAAAACGTAAAAACACGTATGAAAAAGGGTAAAAATGTATGAAAAATGGACGAAAATGAAAGAAAACGGACGAGAACGTATGAAAACAAACGAAAATGTAAGAAAACGGATGAAATGTATGTAAACGGACGAAAATGTAAGAAATCATAAAAACACGTCTGAAAACGGACGAAAACGTATGAAAAATGGATGAAAACGAAATAAAACGGACGAAAACGTATGAAAACGAACAAAAACGTAAGAAAACGGACAAAACGTATGAAAACGAACGAAAACGGACGAAAAAGTATGAAAACAAACGAAAACGTATGAAAACGAAAAAAAACGTAAGAAACAGACGAAAACGTATGAAAACGGATGTAAACGTAAGAAAACGGACGAAAACGTATGAAAGCGAAGAAAATAAAACGTGATTGTTAAAAAAAATATGAATAAAAAAAGACCCCGTGAATTCTAAAAAACGAAATTAAAAAAATAAATAAATAAATAAATAAACAAAAAAAAAATTAAATTTTAGGTTAATCCTCACCATTAGATCAACATAGATGGATGGTGTGTATTTGTTGCTTGATATGCAGCAAAAGATATCCAAAATAAAGTGCCTCGGAGAATATATGTATAACAGGGGATAACAATTTTACACTAGAAAACACTATTATCTGGTTCAACGTACACAAAACTAATTAGTTATCTGATCATCTACGAAAACAACATTGCGATATTGTTTTAATCGAACAACAATCAAAATGTAATTTCTACATTGAGTGGTTGGATATGTTTTAGCATCGAACCATATGAAGTAGCTTATTATTAGAAATTTTATTTCTAAAAGGAACTCTTAAACTGTCATTAATTTAAACAAAAGTCATAATTTAAAAGCTAATTGTTTCTTAAAAGGATAGAATTAAAATCATAAAAGCTTGTGCGTCATAGCATGTTACATGGGGGTGAAATTTAAGCATCATAAAATTGTAAAGATATTAAGATAAGCATTCGAAGTTAACAAAGTTTTTGGGGACATATATGCCTGAATCTAATGAAATGTTGCGTGAGATTTGTATGTAATTTTAAGTTCACGTACCCACGATACTCAATTTGTTGGTCTCACGTATCTTCGGAATCAAGTATGATTATAAATTTTTTCACAAAGTAGTAAACATATGTCGGTGTCGGCAGGAACGTGGGAAGGAGCGACTTTTGTCGTGATACCCTCTACTTGATATTTTCTTACTTAGGGTATGTTTGACGAAATGAGTTGTAGCTGGAGCTGGGGTTGAGGCTAGAATTGAGGCTGGGGCTAGGGCTAGGGCTTATATTATAAGCCGAAATTAAAATTTGTATTTTTATAAACATATTTGGCAAATGGGCTGGGCTGAGGCTTATTATTGCAAAATTACTAAAAATGACATAATTAAATGAGTTTTTGTATATGTTAGATATTTTTGCGGGTAAATAAGTAATTTATCCTTCAAAAGCCCTGGGCTTAAGTTTTTAGCCTCTTTTATAGGGCTAAAGTTTTTAGCCGGCTTATTTTATAAGCCCTTCCATAAGCCCCATGACAAACGAGACTTATTTAATTAACCGGCTTATTTTAAAAGCCCAAGCCCCCATAAGTCTCATAAAAGCCCTCCCCAAACATAGCCTTAATCAAATATCTATACTTTTTTTTTAACAGCAATAGATTAAAACGAGAGAAAAGTCTAGCAAATCGCTAGACTAAACAACAGTACAACGGATGTTTAAGCCATTCAACCAAAGAGATTTTACTCTTGGAGTTTCGATGCTTAAACCAAAAAAAATGAATACAAAATAATATTATCTACTAGATCACGTTTGAACATTCTACCGGAATCAAATGTCACCGAATTTCTGTACCTCCATAACATTCAACATGTTGTCAACCCGATAACTTCAAGTCTCACTCGACTATTATTAATGTTTGGAACCTGATTACACCATGACACCCAATCTTCAAAGGAACCGACTTCTGGCATATGAACTTGACACCATCGAACAGTCTTCGACCAAACCTCTTTCGCAAGGTTACATGAAAAGAGCACATGAGAAATGGTTTCCATACCCATTCCACAAAATGGGACAAAATTTGATTGAGGCAAAAGCAGTCAACTAAAGTCAACCACGGATGTGGTCAATATAGTCAAACTCCTTAAGCTCAATGCTCCGTGAAAGTATAGGGTTTCCTCGTGTCGTTATGTCCCGACGAGGTGTGATGGTAATCAAAACGGGTTTGTGATCGGGTAAAATTGGACAGGAAAGGGTTTTGAGTGATTTTAATGATTACGCTACGGAAATACAAGTTAGAACGATTTAAACACACTATATTAACAATAACGTGAAACCTAGTTAACCTAAAACGTAATCTAAAAATTTAAAATTAAAGTTTGCTTAAAGATAAGCAGAAAAATAAGCCAAACGGCTTAAATAGAAGCTATCACTTTATTTATGTTTTTGGTTTTTCTTTATTTTACAAACTACTTTTACTTACGTAACATAAATTTTTAAAAACGTAAAAGTTATTTAAATAAAACGCGAGTGCGCAAAATAAAAAGTGAAATTTATGCTACGCAAACCCTACGGACATGAAAATAATATTTTTACGAACCTAATGATAAAGGAAAATTTTAGAAAAAAAAAAAATTATTTTTTTGACTTTTATATTATTTATTATTAATTAAAAACTAATTAAATACTAATAAAACTAATTTAAATTATAAAAAATACTATGTGAACAGTAAAAATTCTAATTATTTTTATAAAAATACTTGAGACTAACACTAAGCTGGGAAAAATAGGAACATGCCAAAATTGCTTATAAATAAGCTGGAATTAAGTTGATAAGCTTATTAAGCTTAATAAACTAAGAACTAGTATAAATAAAATAAAGGAAAACATAAACATTAAGAACCACCTAGCCCAGATGGTGCACCCTTTTGGTTTGGCTTTGACCAGTCAACCCAAGATGTCCAGGGTTCAAATCCCACTCCTGTCACCTTTTCCAAATTATTTTTATTTTTTATTTTAACTTTACAAAGACATTAAACAACAGACAATAAACACATTTTATAAAAGAAACTATTTTTAAAAACACCAAATAAGCACTGTGTGATCTAATGAATCACACAGTTAAGCTTTTTTTTAGCTAAAATGATGATGTGAGGATTTGAAAAGCCACCAAATAAGCTACACTCTAAACAGAAAGGGTAAAACAAAATGGAAACAAGTTTGATAAATTAAGAACAAGCTAAAACCACAAATGAGACACACTTAATAGAGTAATAAGCTCAAATAAGCAAATCTAAAAACACCACACTGAATCAGACCAAAGTACTAGTAGCAGGCCAAGTTCCAGCTTATCAAATAAGCTTGGAAATGGAATTTGAGCACATGAGCTTATATCCTGGACAAAGGGCTTTTCAGAAAAGCCAAAAGCTAAGTGTGGAGCTCAATATTGGACATGATGCAAGCATAGGGAAGTGAGCTTATGGGGCACTGATTGGTGCATGGCAGATAAGTTGCCAAAGTGGGGCTCAAAATAAGCTATTAAGCAAATAAACTGGAACAAATGTGCAAATAAGCAAAACACAACTTCAAATACATGCAAACAACAGTATCACAAAAATTAAAAAGCTAAAATGAAGCAACAATGCAGAGATCAAACAAGCTCAGGTGAACTGAGATGAGAACATCAGCAAAAGCAGTTGCCGTGGAGCAACTTTAAGAAACAAAATAAGCTAACAGATAAGCCTAAGAGTGCAAACAAAGCATGGGCATAACAAAACAACCTAGAATACTCCACAAATTACCAAATATCAAGACCTAAACTCACCAGATAAGCAAGATGAGGCCAAAAGAAAAATGGATCAAATTTGGATTTGCTGGGTGCAGGGGGTGAAACTTGCCCTGCAGGTCTCTTTGTGGGTTTGGTGGGACCCACAGAAAAATCACAAAAATAAGGGCACTATGAGGTTTCAAAGACTAGCTGGGGGGCTATTAGTGCTAGAAATTTCAAATTCTCAAACCTAGTACAAAAATCACAAAAAATCTTGGGATTTTAGGAAAAATCTGAGATAAGCACAATTGACTTTTTGAAATTTTTGCAAAGCTTGACTAATATGAATTTCTAGGGAACCTAGATGATTAAATAAGCTAACTAGCTCTAAATTAACCTAAATGAGGCAAGATTAGAGCCAAATGAGAGCTTTTGATTCCCTCACATCCCAACAGTTAAGCTGTTAAAGGGATTTAGGGAGAGATTTGACTATTTTCACAAAGACAGTTGGTATTTAAACTTGATATGTCCTAGCTAAACCTAAGAAAACATGTCTCAGCAGCCAACAACCACTGAAACTCATTGAGTCTCAGTGAGATTAACTTAACCAAACACCCCTTTTTGCATTACTGATTTGCAAATTATGAAACAAATGATTGTTAAAAGATATTCTACTGATGCCTAAGGCCTATCTATACTATATTTAGTTTATAAAAGCTAAAAGTTGCAGCAATTAACAATAAAACAAACTAAGTGAGATATTAGGCCAAATTATGAAATGAAAGATGGAACAAGTCATCTGACCTCAAATCATGAAAGGAGATCACAAATTAAGTCACCAACAAACTAATCAGTCACAACTAACCACCTAAATCCTCCTGGAACAGCTTGATGCTATCATGCTCCTCAGTTGACTTTCGTTGATTGTCTAGTAATAGAATCAAATGTACAAAAACAACCGTATAACACCCACTAAGGTTATGATGAAGCTTAAATAAGTTTACTGAAACAGATTGAGAGCTTGTGAAACATTAAACAACCATTAAGTAAATTACTAAAAACCTTGCAAATAAAATTGACAGTGATTTAAAGGTAACTTGATTTTATTAAAAGATTGAAAGAGTACAAAGCTGATGAGTTACAATACTTGAAATCAAACTAACACTAATTTTAGCCTAAAATTACATACTAAAACCTAATTAACTAACTGCTCAAATGAGCTACATAATAATCTATTTATACTAATTGAACTAGGGTTTCTTCCCCACTTGTGCTTCTTTCTCTTTCCATCAATCTTTATGGACCATTGGATGGTTGGATTGAATCTTGGCCCTTCAATCTTGTTTTGGCGGGAATTTGAGATTTGCAACTTGGGACTTATCTTTTGGCAGGGAAGTGATTGGAATTTTGTGGTGGAAAGCTGAATTGGTGGAGTGTGGAAGTGGTATTGATAATGGAGATGGCAGGGGTGAGCAGGGGGGTGTGATGATGGTGTTTTGTGCTTATCAGGTCACGGGGAGGGAAAAAATGAGTGGGGGTGGTGTTGTTTGACCGTAGGGTTTGACTGGTATTTTATTAAACCAGGGTGGGGTTTTGGGCTTGGTTGATTGGGCTTGGGAGTTATAAGGGGTGTGGGCATGGAGGATGTGTGGTGGGCTGGAGTGATAAGGATGGGTTTGGTTTAATATTAAGGGTATCCGTTTGGTTTGTAATTTATAAAACCAAAGGACCAAACTTGCACATTGCTGAAACTTGAGGGTGAATTCTGCCAAATATTCCAAAGTATTACAAGGACTAAACATGCCACATATTCAATTCCCAAAGGTCCTTAATGTTTATTTTTCCAAAATGAATTTCCTGAGGACCAATTTTGCCAAATTTCAAACTCCAGGGACCAGTTGTGTAATTTTCTCAAACTTTTCTTCCAAGGACTAAAATTGATAATTTTTTACTTTTAAAAACCTTGGGTTGACTTTTCTTTCATTTCAAAACTTCAGGGACTAGTTTTGTCAATTTTTGAAACTTGAGGGACTGAAACTGCCAATTATGCAAACTTTGTTCGTTTTTCATTTGTTTTTAAACATTTTGCATCTAAAACATATAAAACGCAATTTTGGAATATTTTCAGTATTTTGATGCAATATTGAATGTTTTTAGATGTTTTGGCAGCTCAGAAAAGGTAAAAATGATGAGTATTTACACACTCATCAGGCACGAAATTACTTCTATTTCCAAACCTCTCCGAGACAAGTTATACCGAGTTGGTAATCGGTCCAATATAACTCGCCAAACAAAGATATTGACCTTTCTTGGAACAAAGGGACACCATTTAGTAACCAAATCTTGGCCCACCAATCGCATTTCGTCAATATGCAAACGTGTTCTAGCAACCGAGAATATACCTTGATCATCTAACATTCATTGAGCCTTATCTTGACCATTTTGCAATTCAATATTCGCGAGCCAAAATTAGAAGGTTGTCTAGTTGGCTCTGCTCTATACCACCTCTAACATCTCGACGCCATTTCCAAACCCAACATCCATCATTCCATCTATCACGAACCTTACAATTTTGCTCCGTTTCCAACATATAAAGACGATTAAACCGAGACCATAAAGGCTGGTCTTCTACCCAGATATCCATCTAAAACAAAATACGATCCCCCCTACTAGACTATAACGTAACGTATTATAGTCTATAACATTAGAGTCATGAAGATGGTTAATCGAGCCCACGATACGAGACCACATACCTGAACAAATCCTTTGGTCATTTCTGTTTGTAACTCCGCCCTGGACTCCATGAATTGCTTTAATCACATGACACCATATAGCTTCTACATCATTATAGAAGCGCCATTTCCATTTTTGTAGGAGGGCTAAGTTAAACGAAGCCAAGCTACCAATACCTAAACCTCCTCTATCCTTTGAGGCATGCACCTTATCCCATGCCACCCATGCGATATTTTTTTCATTGTTTTGGCACCCCCAAAAAAACCTGGCCCTAATATTTTCCAAAACTTTAATAACACCTTCTGGGACACGAAACAAAGACATTAAATAAATACCCAAGCTCCCAAAAACTGACTTAATTAAAGTCAATCTTCCCCCACTTGATAACATATTTATCTTCCACTTGGATAGACGGTTGCGGAATTGTTGAATAACACCATCCCACCTACTTGTTCGAGCCATACTTGCTCCAACAGGAATATCAAGATATATAAAAGGTAAAGTACCTGCCGCACAACCCGTAGCTCTTGCCATGTTTGACACCTCATCCATATTAACACCAACGCCATAAATATTTGACTTTGATATGTTTATTTTTAATCCCGAAGCCACATGAAAGTTATGAAGCACGTCAAGAATTCCGTCCACCTCCTTCTGGGACTGATAGAAATACTACATCATCAGCATAGAAAAGATGCGAGATGTTGAGTTTAATATCACCCACGAAAGTGCCTGTAATTTTCTTATCCTACACCACTTTTTGAATCAAATATCTATACTACCTTATAATGTATTTAGGACATCTATATTTAGAATTCTTAAAATGTTTAAAACCAAAAACATTTCTTTAATAGAAAAGATGCATACATATATAATTAAAAGCCTAAAAATTTAAGTGTCTTTAAAAAGTTTGGGTTGTTACAAGTATAGCTTTCAATGCTTGTAATTTTTTTTAAGACTTATAAGAAAAGAAGCATAGTATACACCACTTTAATGCACATAATTTTTAGACTTACAAGATAAAAAGCATAGTCTACACCACTTTAATTCACATATTAAATATATATATATATATAAAAAATAATAATAATAAATAATAATATTTAGTGTACCCAATTAATTAACTGATTAATAAATACAATTAATACAGTTATAAAAACACCTCATAAGAAATACAAATTATCAAGCATATT
>JARVZY010006907.1:0-25020 GCA_030686995.1 Artemisia argyi | reverse complement strand
ATATACCCTTACACTTGAGATTTGCTTGTCCTCAAGCAAATGAGCTTTTATTCTACTCAAAAGACAAGTTAGGGGTCATTTAACACTAATATAAAAGTAATTACAACAAATAATCGTTCCACTAAAGACCAATAGACAAGCACGGAGGTCATACACAAGCACCTCACAAATAGTGTTTAGATACTCACATCTCTCGGGTGTAATAAAGTAATATAACATTATGGAAATGGAAGATATCTCTCACTACCTGTCATAACAAAATAGATTACCATAGGCTTGGGAAAGGATCAAACCTCCACCACATGGCGTAAGCACCTAGGATAAACTATCAAAGAGGTCTTTTTAAAGGGTTGTAACGTTAAGTATAGGGATATGAATTACATGGTTTTGTTGGATAAAGGAAGTTTTACTGGTGGCGAGTTAACAATCTTGGTTAATTACATGTACAAGATGGCGTTGCTAAGCCAAGACTAGACTCGACTTAAGCTAATAAATGAAAAATAACAAAAACATAAAATGAACATAGAATAAAAACGGGATGGTAGTCCGTATGTTTTTTCTCTTTTTTTTTTTCTTTTCTATTTTTTTTTTCTTTTTCTTGATTTTTTCGAGTTTTTTTTTTTTTTTTTTTTTTTTTTTTTTTTTTTTTTTTTTGCATACACTCTTACCCTACCATCCAAAATAATACATCATAGGGGTTTGAGCATTCCCCTTACACTTGAATCTTTACATACTTTACATTTAACTATTCTAATGACTCGAATTAAGAAAATTAAAACACTTGGAGCACTTTTAAGATTAACGAACGTATGGGGGTAATAAATGATGTTCTTCCCCATTACTCCATAAAATAAGTACTTACCCATGAGTCCCAATCGTCCCAAAATAATATGTACAAGGATATGACTCGACTTAGCAACCATGTAATCAATTAGAAAGTTAACTTAGGGTTTAACAAATAACAATAATGCACTAAAAATGAGCGCATACATGGAAGGCTAAGGCGATTTGGTTGTACATTTAAGTGGGGTGTAACAAATTCTTCCTTTAAGTAAAATGCTTAAAGTTAGAAATGAAAAGATAGGCTCGGAGGGGTGTACTAGGGGTATCGTGTACTAAAAATGAGTACAACGCTAAGGGTGTGGGAAAAATTAGTTGACTTAACTAGCCAAGTAATATGACTTAAATGGTCAAGTAATTATAATACGGGTTTAACACAAGGGTGATCCTAATGCCTCTTATCATGTAGTAAATCCTACTACACGAATGTAGTCTCACTAGCGGTCTCGGGATGCATCACTAACGCAAGTTCTAGAATCTAAATGCTACCGGTACACTCATAAGCACTAATAATGAATGCTTTTCCTATCAAATCTAAAGGCGAACCTCACATTTTTGGGTGGAAAATTTTTCTGAATATACGGTTATGTGCTAGTCATACAATCTCCTATCCATGAGACGCTTGCTATGGCTAAAGTTTCACTCCTAAATGTTGTAAAAAATTTTAAATTTGGCGCTAAAATTACACTAACAAGTATTTCTCATAGTTTTATTACTCATCTACCTTTAAACAAAACAAACTCAAGCGAAAGTGCATATGTACGGTATCATCTTTTTACCCCCCCCTTACACTTAAGATGAACATTGTCCCCAATGTTCAAGTAAAGAATGTAAAAGTTAAAAAGTAAAGAGAATGAAATCAAATACTCCCCTGATTCACTCGGTATGGATTTTAGTTGGCCAGGTTAAATCTTCTTCCAAGAAAACGAACAATCAAAGCTTCCCTTCCAGAATATAAATCATTTTCTTGTCACAAATAACCTGTAAATCCTGACAAAAGTAGACAAGGCAACCTCGCGTAAAATCGGCGGCATCCTATATAAGTTACTAAATCCTAGAAAACAAAGTAAGATATAATGCTTGTGGAATGAAGTTTGCAGATTTCCTGGAGATTATAAAACTTAATAATTCACAAAAACCATAAGACTCCGTTAGAAAAACAAAACCGGTAAAATTTCCAGATTTTAACTCCTGACGCCGTCAAGAGCAAACCCTGACGCCGTCAGAATGGACCTGCAGAAATTCTTATGTTAAGTTTCCGGAAAATTTCTGGAAAAACTTTGTCCTACTTCCTGGAAAATCCTGCAAAACTTCATTATGACTCAATACAAGCATTTGACTCTAACAAATACGAATATACATGTTCATTAAATATTGTGGATAATCATGATCGGTTTGTTTCTTAAAAACATATTTGGGGTTTCCCCTTACACTTATCTTTTGCAAAAATACCTCTAGGTTGAAGTTAAGACTAGGCTAAACAACATAATAAAGTATTTCCACTTTTTAATTGAGAAACATGATCAACCAACAATAAAAACAAAACATGCATACGGAAGCAAATAACAATCAAACAAATAAAAATCACACAAAACATGGGTTGCCTCCCAAGAAGCGCTTTTCTTTATTTACGAGTCTTGTAGCTAGACTCAAAGTCGTGGGTTACTACGTGATTTCATCATTGGTTCCACTCTCTAGGTCGTCTTCTAAACCAGTTTTGTATTCCGGACCTAGTTGCAAGCATTCTTTGTAGAAACCAAGCATTCTATTTCTAACATACTCTACTCCTCTACCTCTATCCTCATCATTCCTATAATAAGCCGCTTGCTTACGTTCCTTTTCGAAATTAGAGAGAAGGCGGTATTGCTCAATCTTGTAGGGCATTTGATAAGCAACCTCATCATTCTCTTCCTTGAATCTAACTATCCCTAACGTCGGATCATAACTCATCCTAGTGGCCTCAACAAATGGTTTCCCAAATATTATTTGACTTAGGTAAGCGTCTATCACCGGACGCGTGTCTTCCACTATCATAAAATCAATCTCATAGGTGAGATTCCCTATAATCACATGTACTCCCTTAACTCTTCCTGCAAAATTACTTATCCAACTTTTACCGGGCATTATCCTAAAATTGAGCTGCTTCTTCATCACCCAATTGTAATAAGTCCTAGACATGATGTTCACGGGGGATCTAGGGTCTATGTAAGCTTTCCATACATGCATGTGCCCGATATTGCATGGGATGTTAATGTTAGAGGGGTCTCCCATTTTGATCAAGGGATCGCCAAAGATATATGTTGTCTCGGGACTATCGAATAAATACTTATGGTATTCCCGTTCTTCCTTAGTTGGCAACTTATCAAAATATTCCTCTATAGGTTCTACCTCCTCTAATTCCTCATCCTTATTAACCTCAACTTCCCTACTCTCATCCTCACTATTGGCTTCTACTCTAACTTCATCTTTGTCACTCTCCTCTATCTCCCTATCTATCGGCTTAATGGTGACAACATTGACAAAGTGGACATGTTTGGATGATGAGGGGTCCTTAGCTTGGATTCCACTATTGGTGTCCCTAGTGTCCTTCCTAGGTGTGGCTAATGTTTGGTTGTTGAGGGCTTTCAACAAGTTGTCGATTTTGTTGGTCATCTCCGTTTGTTGTTGGTTGAATTCGGTTTCAAACCTAGCTATGCGGGCTTCTTGAGATGCCATGAACTTTGACATCAATCCTTCAAGATTGTTGGTACTACCATAGTTGTTAGAAGGATTGTTGTTGAAGGTACGGTTGGATGGTGGACCGTTTGATTGGTAACGATTAGGTGGGTTGGATGAATTGGGTTGATTTTGTCTCCACCTAAGGTTTGGGTGATTTTTCCATGAGGGGTTGTATGAATCACCGTATGTGTTTGGCTCGGGCTTGAAAGTGTACCACTTATCTCCCGCTTCGTCGGTACGCGTGGATGCGTAGTCCGCAAAAGCTGTTCCGGGGAGTTCCACACAATCACGAGTGTCATGGGGACCACTACATAATTCGCATGAAGAAGTGATTTTGTTCACTTGGCTTGAATGCTTCGGAGCTTCGTAAGATTTCATGAGAAACTTGACTTGGTCCTCAAGTTCCATGATCCTACAGTCGGGAGTGCTTGAATTATTCGAAGGCAAAGATATTGCCTTGACCGTTTTGTTCAAATCACGGGGATCATTCCAACTTTCGTTGTCAGAGAGAGCAAGATCTTCTATGAGTTCCCATGATTGTTCCGCACTAAGATCACGTAGCTTACCACCGGCCGATTGGTCAATGGTTCGCCTCGTGGAGATGTCGATATGGTCATAGAAGATTTGGACTTGGAGCCAAAGATCTATGCCATGATGAGGGACTTTTTGGAGTAAGTCCTTGAAACGAGTCCATGCTTCATAAAGAGATTCATTTTGACGTTGTTCAAACATCAAGATGTCATTCCTAAGTTTAGTAGTTCTCCCCGGTGGGAAAAATTGAGCAAGGAAACGAGTGGTGAGATCATCCCATGTGGTGATGGATCCCACGGGTAAACGCTCAAGCCATTGACTAGCTTGATCCCGTAGAGAGAATTGGAATAGGCGTAAACGGGTAGTCTCTCTAGTTTCGACACCTAGGTCTATGGAATCTACGATTTTGAGGAAGTCCTTAAGGTGTTGGTTTGGATCTTCGGAACGAAGTCCATGGAATGCACATCCGCTTTGCACCAACCGGATGGTGTCGGATCGCAAGGGGGTCACATTGGCTCCGGTGAGCTCAATGGTGTTTCGGTAGCCTTGGTGGCTAGGTCGGGAATACTCTCCTAAGGTTCGGGGCCTAAGGGGTTCTAATGGTGGGTTTTGTTGTGGTGGGATGATGGGTTCAAAGATGTTACCACCTTCCATGATGTCGGATGGTAAAGAGTTATGAACAAAGGCACGAAGAAATAAGATAGACTAAAGAAGACCTAAAAATAAAAATAAAAATCTTACTAGAAAGGAATCTAGCAAGTAGACCTAATAAAAAGAAATCCTAACCTAGACAATAACTATTCCCCGGGCTGCGGCGCCAAAAACTTGATGCGTGGGAATCGCACCTTGCTTTACCTCTCGAGGGATCTCAAGAAGCTTACAACCCCCACCAGGCAGTGTACCTGATCGTTGTAGTATAGTATAGTGACAAGTACCGGGGGATTGATCGTTCAGCTTAGGAATAATGTCGCTAGGATTAGAAAACCTAATTAATAGTTCTAGAGGTGAGAGATGATTATTTTTTGTATTTTTATATTTTATGAAAGCAATTAAAATCTCGGTTTTTTAGAAGAGTGAGCGGAATTAGTTGCTAATCAACTAACCCAAAGCTATTATATAATTAAAATAAAATAATGAAAATGAAATTAAACTAATTAAACTAAGGTTGTGAGCAGTAATTGGAGAAATTGTGTTTACTTAGACTTCACTACTCCCTAAATATCTTTTACATGTTAATTACTTGTTACACTTGTATGAATGACGGATTGTATTCCTTAATACCATTCGTGGAGTGGCATACATAACTCCCCAACTCTATGAGCTCTTATCTCCTCCTACACCATGACCCAGCACAACTATAGGGATTGTAAACAGTGGCTCATGCATTAAATACAACCAATAAAGACCTAGTACGCCTCGGTTCATGTTTCTTAAGACGTTCAAGCATGTTACCATTTGGAGATCTGCCAGTTTTCATAAGCCTAACATATAAATCATTCATTCAAAACAAGAATAGACAAGTAATCAACACGTAATCAACATTTAGGTTTCATTAGATCTAAGCAAACACAAGAGAGATCTAGCCTAGCGTAGTAGAATTGAGACAAGAACAAGAGATAAACAACGAACACATAGACATATTGATTGAATTGAAAGTACACTTATCTCAATTACAATGCAAGGTCTCAAGGGTTTGGAACCCTTGAAAAACCTGTAAAAGAGGCACCAAAATCATCTTTAGGGTTTCACCAAAACTTCTCTCTTTTTAATGAAAAAACTAGAAAACTATATATAGGAAAAACAGTCTGACGGCGTCAAGAGTTAATTCTGACGCCGTCACCTCGCCGCCATAAACTTCCTCGGACGGCCTTGATCCACTTATGACGGCCTATGTGACGCCGTCACCACCCACGGTATATTAATCTTGGCCACTTTGACGCCGTCACCAGTACGTCTGACGCCGTCACCACCTTCGATATTTAATTCTTCATGTCTGACGCCGTCAAGCTTTTGGTCTTGACGCCGTCACCTTGTATTTTCAGCTTGGATTTTTGGTACTTTGCCGTTTTCTTCACTTTATGCTCCAAAAACGTCCAAAATAGCCTCTTTTCCAGAATTCACTCTCCAAACACCTAAAATCACAAAAGGAACGATTTAGGGCAATATTTGATCAAATAAAGTCGGATTCGGGCTTAAATGACCCCCTAAAAACGGATCATTTTTCGCCTCATCATATACCCTTACACTTGAGATTTGCTTGTCCTCAAGCAAATGAGCTTTTATTCTACTCAAAAGACAAGTTAGGGGTCATTTAACACTAATATAAAAGTAATTACAACAAATAATCGTTCCACTAAAGACCAATAGACAAGCACGGAGGTCATACACAAGCACCTCACAAATAGTGTTTAGATACTCACATCTCTCGGGTGTAATAAAGTAATATAACATTATGGAAATGGAAGATATCTCTCACTACCTGTCATAACAAAATAGATTACCATAGGCTTGGGAAAGGATCAAACCTCCACCACATGGCGTAAGCACCTAGGATAAACTATCAAAGAGCTCTTTTTAAAGGGTTGTAACGTTAAGTATAGGGATATGAATTACACGGTTTTGTTGGATAAAGGAAGTTTTACTGGTGGCGAGTTAACAATCTTGGTTAATTACATGTACAAGATGGCGTTGCTAAGCCAAGACTAGACTCGACTTAAGCTAATAAATGAAAAATAACAAAAACATAAAATGAACATAGAATAAAAACGGGATGGTAGTCCGTATGTTTTTTCTCTTTTTTTTTTCTTTTCTATTTTTTTTTTCTTTTTCTTGATTTTTTCGATTTTTTTTTTTTTTTTTTTTTTTTTTTTTTTTTTTTTTTTTTTGCATACACTCTTACCCTACCATCCAAAATAATACATCATAGGGGTTTGAGCATTCCCCTTACACTTGAATCTTTACATACTTTACATTTAACTATTCTAATGACTCGAATTAAGAAAATTAAAACACTTGGAGCACTTTTAAGATTAACGAACGTATGGGGGTAATAAGTGATGTTCTTCCCCATTACTCCATAAAATAAGTACTTACCCATGAGTCCCAATCGTCCCAAAATAATATGTACAAGGATATGACTCGACTTAGCAACCATGTAATCAATTAGAAAGTTAACTTAGGGTTTAACAAATAACAATAATGCACTAAAAATGAGCGCATACACGGAAGGCTAAGGCGATTTGGTTGTACATTTAAGTGGGGTGTAACAAATTCTTCCTTTAAGTAAAATGCTTAAAGTTAGAAACGAAAAGATAGGCTCGGAGGGGTGTACTAGGGGTATCGTGTACTAAAAATGAGTACAACGCTAAGGGTGTGGGAAAAATTAGTTGACTTAACTAGCCAAGTAATATGACTTAAATGGTCAAGTAATTATAATACGGGTTTAACACAAGGGTGATCCTAATGCCTCTTATCATGTAGTAAATCCTACTACACGAATGTAGTCTCACTAGCGGTCTCGGGATGCATCACTAACGCAAGTTCTAGAATCTAAATGCTACCGGTACACTCATAAGCACTAATAATGAATGCTTTTCCTATCAAATCTAAAGGCGAACCTCACATTTTTGGGTGGAAAATTTTTCTGAATATACGGTTATGTGCTAGTCATACAATCTCCTATCCATGAGACGCTTGCTATGGCTAAAGTTTCACTCCTAAATGTTGTAAAAAAATTTTAAACTTGGCACTAAAATTACACTAACAAGTATTTCTCATAGTTTTATTACTCATCTACCTTTAAACAAAACAAACTCAAGCGAAAGTGCATATGTACGATATCATCTTTTTACCCTCCCCTTACACTTAAGATGAACATTGTCCCCAATGTTCAAGTAAAGAATGTAAAAGTTAAAAAGTAAAGAGAATGAAATCAAATACTCCCCTGATTCGCTCGGTATGGATTTTAGTTGGCCAGGTTAAATCTTCTTCCAAGAAAACGAACAATCAAAGCTTCCCTTCTAGAATATAAATCATTTTCTTGTCACAAATAACCTGTAAATCCTGACAAAAGTAGACAAGGCAACCTCGCGTAAAATCGGCGGCATCCTATATAAGTTACTAAATCCTAGAAAACAAAGTAAGATATAATGCTTGTGGAATGAAGTTTGCAGATTTCCTGGAGATTATAAAACTTAATAATTCACAAAAACCATAAGACTCCGTTAGAAAAACAAAACCGGTAAAATTTCCAGATTTTAACTCCTGACGCCGTCAAGAGCAAACCCTGACGCCGTCAGAATGGACCTGCAGAAATTCTTATGTTAAGTTTTCGGAAAATTTCTGGAAAAACTTTGTCCTACTTCCTGGAAAATCCTGCAAAACTTCATTATGACTCAATACAAGCATTTGACTCTAACAAATACGAATATACATGTTCATTAAATATTGTGGATAATCATGATCGGTTTGTTTCTTAAAAACATATTTGGGGTTTCCCCTTACACTTATCTTTTGCAAAAATACCTCTAGGTTGAAGTTAAGACTAGGCTAAACAACATAATAAAGTATTTCCACTTTTTAATTGAGAAACATGATCAACCAACAATAAAAACAAAACATGCATACGGAAGCAAATAACAATCAAACAAATAAAAATCACACAAAACATGGGTTGCCTCCCAAGAAGCGCTTTTCTTTATTTACGAGTCTTGTAGCTAGACTCAAAGTCGTGGGTTACTACGTGATTTCATCATTGGTTCCACTCTCTAGGTCGTCTTCTAAACCAGTTTTGTATTCCGGACCTAGTTGCAAGCATTCTTTGTAGAAACCAAGCATTCTATTTCTAACATACTCTACTCCTCTACCTCTATCCTCATCATTCCTATAATAAGCCGCTTGCTTACGTTCCTTTTCGAAATTAGAGAGAAGGCGGTATTGCTCAATCTTGTAGGGCATTTGATAAGCAACCTCATCATTCTCTTCCTTGAATCTAACTATCCCTAACGTCGGATCATAACTCATCCTAGTGGCCTCAACAAATGGTTTCCCAAATATTATTTGACTTAGGTAAGCGTCTATCACCGGACGCGTGTCTTCCACTATCATAAAATCAATCTCATAGGTGAGATTCCCTATAATCACATGTACTCCCTTAACTCTTCCTGCAAAATTACTTATCCAACTTTTACCGGGCATTATCCTAAAATTGAGCTGCTTCTTCATCACCCAATTGTAATAAGTCCTAGACATGATGTTCACGGGGGATCTAGGGTCTATGTAAGCTTTCCATACATGCATGTGCCCGATATTGCATGGGATGTTAATGTTAGAGGGGTCTCCCATTTTGATCAGGGGATCGCCAAAGATATATGTTGTCTCGGGACTATCGAATAAATACTTATGGTATTCCCGTTCTTCCTTAGTTGGCAACTTATCAAAATATTCCTCTATAGGTTCTACCTCCTCTAATTCCTCATCCTTATTAACCTCAACTTCCCTACTCTCATCCTCACTATTGGCTTCTACTCTAACTTCATCTTTGTCACTCTCCTCTATCTCCCTATCTATCGGCTTAATGGTGACAACATTGACAAAGTGGACATGTTTGGATGATGAGGGGTCCTTAGCTTGGATTCCACTATTGGTGTCCCTAGTGTCCTTCCTAGGTGTGGCTAATGTTTGGTTGTTGAGGGCTTTCAACAAGTTGTCGATTTTGTTGGTCATCTCCGTTTGTTGTTGGTTGAATTCGGTTTCAAACCTAGCTATGCGGGCTTCTTGAGATGCCATGAACTTTGACATCAATCCTTCAAGATTGTTGGTACTACCATAGTTGTTAGAAGGATTGTTGTTGAAGGTACGGTTGGATGGTGGACCGTTTGATTGGTAACGATTAGGTGGGTTGGATGAATTGGGTTGATTTTGTCTCCACCTAAGGTTTGGGTGATTTTTCCATGAGGGGTTGTATGAATCACCGTATGTGTTTGGCTCGGGCTTGAAAGTGTACCACTTATCTCCCGCTTCGTCGGTACGCGTGGATGCGTAGTCCGCAAAAGCTGTTCCTGGGAGTTCCACACAATCACGAGTGTCATGGGGACCACTACATAATTCGCATGAAGAAGTGATTTTGTTCACTTGGCTTGAATGCTTCGGAGCTTCCTAAGATTTCATGAGAAACTTGACTTGGTCCTCAAGTTCCATGATCCTACGGTCGGGAGTGCTTGAATTATTCGAAGGCAAAGATATTGCCTTGACCATTTTGTTCAAATCACGGGGATCATTCCAACTTTCGTTGTCATAGAGAGCAAGATCTTCTATGAGTTCCCATGATTGTTCCGCACTAAGATCACGTAGCTTACCACCGGCCGATTGGTCAATGGTTCGCCTCGTGGAGATGTCGATATGGTCATAGAAGATTTGGACTTGGAGCCAAAGATCTATGCCATGATGAGGGACTTTTTGGAGTAAGTCCTTGAAACGAGTCCATGCTTCATAAAGAGATTCATTTTGACGTTGTTGAAACATCAAGATGTCATTCCTAAGTTTAGTAGTTCTCCCCGGTGGGAAAAATTGAGCAAGGAAACGAGTGGTGAGATCATCCCATGTGGTGATGGATCCCACGGGTAAACGCTCAAGCCATTGACTAGCTTGATCCCGTAGAGAGAATTGGAATAGGCGTAAACGGGTAGTCTCTCTAGTTTCGACACCTAGGTCTTTGGAATCTACGATTTTGAGGAAGTCCTTAAGGTGTTGGTTTGGATCTTCGGAACGAAGTCCATGGAATGCACATCCGCTTTGCACCAACCGGATGGTGTCGGATCGCAAGGGGGTCACATTGGCTCCGGTGAGCTCAATGGTGTTTCGGTAGCCTTGGTGGCTAGGTCGGGAATACTCTCCTAAGGTTCGGGGCCTAAGGGGTTCTAATGGTGGGTTTTGTTGTGGTGGGATGATGGGTTCAAAGATGTTACCACCTTCCATGATGTCGGATGGTAAAGAGTTACGAACAAAGGCACGAAGAAATAAGATAGACTAAAGAAGACCTAAAAATAAAAATAAAAATCTTACTAGAAAGGAATCTAGCAAGTAGACCTAATAAAAAGAAATCCTAACCTAGACAATAACTATTCCCCGGGCTGCGGCGCCAAAAACTTGATGCGTGGGAATCGCACCTTGCTTTACCTCTCGAGGGATCTCGAGAAGCTTACAACCCCCACCAGGCAGTGTACCTGATCATTGTAGTATAGTATAGTGACAAGTACCGGGGGATTGATCGTTCAGCTTAGGAATAGTGTCGCTAGGATTAGAAAACCTAATTAATAGTTCTAGAGGTGAGAGATGATTATTTTTTGTATTTTTATATTTTATGAAAGCAATTAAAATCTCGGTTTTTTTAGAAGAGTGGGCGGAATTAGTTGCTAATCAACTAACCCAAAGCTATTATATAATTAAAATAAAATAATGAAAATGAAATTAAACTAATTAAACTAAGGTTGTGAGCAGTAATTGGAGAAATTGTGTTTACTTAGACTTCACTACTCCCTAGATATCTTTTACATGTTAATTACTTGTTACACTTGTATGAATGACGGATTGTATTCCTTAATACCATTCGTGGAGTGGCATACATAACTCCCCAACTCTATGAGCTCTTATCTCCTCCTACACCATGACCCAGCACAACTATAGGGATTGTAAACAGTGGCTCATGCATTAAATACAACCAATAAAGACCTAGTACGCCTCGGTTCATGTTTCTTAAGACGTTCAAGCATGTTACCATTTGGAGATCTGCCAGTTTTCTTAAGCCTAACATATAAATCATTCATTCAAAACAAGAATAGACAAGTAATCAACACGTAATCAACGTCTAGGTTTCATTAGATCTAAGCAAACACAAGAGAGATCTAGCCTAGCATAGTAGAATTGAGACAAGAACAAGAGATAAACAACCAACACATAGACATATTGATTGAATTGAAAGTACACTTATCTCAATTACAATGCAAGGTCTCAAGGGTTTGGAACCCTTGAAAAACCTGTAAAAGAGGCACCAAAATCGTCTTTAGGGTTTCACCAAAACTTCTCTCTTTTTAATGAAAAAACTAGAAAACTATATATAGGAAAAACAGTCTGACGGCGTCAAGAGTTAATTCTGACGCCGTCACCTCGCCGCCATAAACTTCCTCGGACGGCCTTGATCCACTTATGACGGCCTATGTAACGCCGTCACCACCCACGGTATATTAATCTTGGCCACTTTGACGCCGTCACCAGTACGTCTGACGCCGTCACCACCTTCGATATTTAATTCTTCATGTCTGACGCCGTCAAGCTTTTGGTCTTGACGCCGTCACCTTGTATTTTCAGCTTGGATTTTTGGTACTTTGCCGTTTTCTTCACTTTATGCTCCAAAAACGTCCAAAATAGCCTCTTTTCCAGAATTCACTCTCAAATAAAGTCGGATTCGGGCTTAAATGACCCCCTAAAAACGGATCATTTTTCGCCTCATCACATATACACAAGTATATCACAAATTACTCCATAACAATCATATTAAAACACAAGTAAATAAGAAAACTTTCATAAAACTTAAAGTAACAATTGTTCATTATAAGTATCAAGGTGTACCTAGTCTTGAGAATTACAATGAGTAAACTTGTGGAACTATAACAACCACACTCCTTCAATTTCTCACCAATGTAAGTAAACAACTCCACACTCGAACCAATGCTTGAGACTCTAACTCAACACGTTCTGGACGTTTTTACAACACTTAGTAAACTTTCAGGCAATATAAGATAAACTAACAATATTTGGTGTAATACTAAGTTAGATAATGGTGGTACAAGTAACTCTAGTCCCTAAGTGCTCATTATATAGCTTAATGACACTTATCCTTCAAGTAAAAACGTCCATCCTCAGTAAATAAGAAGAAATGATCAGCCACACATAATTATGGGGAGTAAATTCGCCAATAAATGCAAAACTTGTAACTTCAGTTATCACCATCCGATCGGTTTCTCGCCATCCGATCGGATGGTCAATTCAGGCACGTTTCCAGCTGATCTGGTTGCGGGTTGCAACCGATCGGTTGGAATTAGTCTGAATATGATTTTATGTCTTTTCTTCGTCGTTTTACGTTGCATGCAATATTTTTCTTTGTGGCATGACTTTGTCCATTAGAACTTAATATTTCCTTGATAATTTCGTGTAGTAAACTTGTCTTTATCAAATCCTTTTGTCCATGCAACGTTTCATTCTTCCTTGATCCTCTTGAAATTCTCCAAAAATGCATATACACTTCATTTCTTCATCTTTTAATCATTTTTACCTGCTTTTGGCTATATTTGCATGTATAAACACTTTTCCACGATTAAGTAACAATTATATACAAATATGACCAATTTCCACTCATAAATCAAACAATAACGCGACTAAAAATATGTTAATTTTGAGTGTTATCAAATCCCCCACACTTGAGCTTTGCTCACCCTCGTGCAAGTCTTAATCAAAAGAAAATTGAATTCAATGGCAATAGTGCAAATATCTTATTTGAACTCAATCAAGTAAATAAAGAACTTGATAACAATTCTAAGCACCTCACGAAGATAATTTGAAATTCACTCATCACTCAATATGTGTAACGATTAATAGATCACTCATTGAACAGTCATGATTTATGTTTCTTACCATAGGCTTGTACAAGTATCAAAACAATAGAATAATTCATCAAAGAGGTCTTTTATTCGGGTTGTAATGTTTAGGCTAAGGGTTTTATAAAATTTCATGCAAAATAATTACACTAAATCAAAAAGGTAAGGATAAGGCATGGGAATATTTATGAAATTGGTTTTAAAAGAAAAATAAAATCAAAGTCTAAGTCCCATAGTTGTTATCTCAAATAATCCACAAACCCAAAAATGATAATAGTTACTATGTTTCTCCTCTTCGAACTCCACATGTTGATACATCGATTCACCATAAAAATATTCTTCAAACTTAGAACATCGGCTAACAACATATCTCATGACTTTCTTTATTCATAATAATATAACACATTGGCCATATTTGTCACCTTATAGTTGCGATGACTTATTTTTTATTTTTTTATTATTATTATATTATTTTTTTTATTTTTTTTATCACCTCCCCCACACTTCGCATAAGCTTACACCACAAAAAAAAAAAAAAAATACAAAACACGAAGTTACGCACCTTCATCTTTGTTGGAATGGCACACACATGAATTGTGAAGTATGGCTAACTATTAATCATCAAAAACTATCCAGCAACCAAGCAACTAGCAATCCACCATTTAGACTTTGACAAGGGTTAGGCTAAGGTTTAAAGTGTAAAATCTTTTTGTATTTTTCTGGATTTAACAAAATGAAAAGGATGGCTCAAAGGGTGAAACTAAGGGTATCTAGCGCTAAAGATAAACGCTAACAAATGGGTTCCAAATACGAGGTTAACTAACCAATGTGGTTAGCAAAAATTATTTTGTAAACGGATGGCCATTTGGTTTTATTCCTAAGTTTGCCTCTTATCATACGAATATATCCTTATCATTCAAAAATGATTTTAACCGTAATGCATAACAAGTACAAGTTCTAGAATTAGTACAACCACCGACACACTCATCATGAAATATGTAAATAGTATAAGAAATACTATTCTCATAAAAAAAAAACTAATCCTAACAATTTAAAGTAATAAGGGTATAAGATTGCGCTAGCAAATGTTATCAATTCCGAGACAAATTGCTCTTTAAAACTTGAATTTATTCTCCAAAAATATCATTTTTATTTACCATGAAATCAACCTTATTTTAACTAAAATAAGAAGGGCGAACTACTACTAGTTACTAAAGTTCACAACTCTAAAACAAAAATTTAAATATTAAAAATTAAAACAAATTAAAAACTATGCAATTTTTCTATTTTCTTCCTTCCCCCACACTTAAGTTTTGCATTGTCCTCAATGTAATAAAAAAAATTACTTCAAAGTAAAGGAAATGGAAAAATTTAGAAAATACCGGAGTTAAATACGCAACATGCATATTTAATCATAATAAGCAAATGAGTTTACCGACTCAAAACGTTGATCAACTATATGCTTCCGTAATAAAACTCCTGCAAGAAAACTACAAAATATACGGAACAACCAAACAAACACAAACAAAAACATATCTAAACCAAATAAATAGAAAATTAAGTTGTAAATCCTACTAGAAATAGTTAAAGATAATAGAAATAGAAATTGTTCGACACATAATTGTTTTTAAAAACCAACCATAATTCATGTGATCAAACGTCACCATCAATAACTCACATCGGAACGAACGAAATCATCCTCGCTTTCCTCTTCATCTTCATCAACATCTTCTTCATCGTTCTCGTCCATCACTCGTCTCTTCTTCTTACCAGCTCTTGATGACGAACCTCCAACATCATAACTCGATCCTCCAGGATTAAAACTTGGTCCACCCACATTAACACCTGAACTACCATACTCGGGAAGTCTACCGTATGGAGGATATGGCTCGGGAAATGGTGAATAACCAGGATAAGGATAGGGGTATGGTCCAGGATATGGAGAATATGGTAAAGGGTATGGTGGAACATTTGGTGGGTTGTAGGGAGGTACCTCATAATTGACATCTTGTGGCAAATGTTGGATCATAGGCATGGAATAATCATAGTTGTAATTATTCCTCATTTGCATTGAATCTCTCCAAACATCCCTACACTCAATAACATTTAATTCACGGTTCCAATCACCCCATCCTGAATCAAAACCACTTTGGGTATTACCAGGAAAACTCCCCATTTGAGGTTGTGATTGCGCTCCCGCATAAGCTCCGGATTGTGCCCCCATACTTGGTTCGATCCAAGGTCCCAAAGTCTTGTTAATCCTATCCAATGCTTTCCCAAAACTAAAAGCATCCCATATCTCACTCTCCAATCTAACTCTACACTTCCTCAACTCATCGTCATTAAAATACCCAAGATTTTTAGCCAACGTGGTCACATAATGACCTCCACAAACATCACTTTGTTTCTTAATCCCCGGTGCTCTCTTCGAAAGATACTCGGCAATAATCCATGCCACATTCCCATTCTTGTCTTCCTCTAACAACTTCATCACCCATAGGTCCGGTTGACTACATTTGTCTTGTCCACCGCTCCTATGTATCAATCCCCAAGAAATCAACTTTTGTAAAACCTTCAACAATGGATTCCTAATCCTAGAAGAATTTCTCCTAAGACAAGTTGGATCACCAATTCTATTCCAATATTCATCAATACCCGTGTATTGATCATTACCTCTAGCTAAACTAACAAAATGTGGTCCAAACAACCTATGTTGAATCTCACTCTCCTCATACAAACCAAGTGCAACTGTAAATTTTGGCAAAGATAAAGCATGTTCGCGAGCACACAATCTAAACCAAACACAAACATCCCCAAGAACATCATTGACCTTTCTATCAAAGTAGAACGTAGAAAAGAACTCCAAACACCATTCCTTGTAAACATCTTCACGAATACTAAAAGCTCTTTCCCAAGAATAATCTTCAAACCTATCTCCATCACCAGGATACACATAAATCATAGTCATCATGCTCCTTAATTGATCCTCACATTCATACACCTCAAGCAATTCCCAATCAATCAACCTAGGCTTAGCAATCTTCCTCTCTTGAAGTTTTGAAGACGTTCTCTATACGCATTCTTCTCGTCTTTGTTTTGCACATGAGAAAACTTGACATTTTCATTAGACTCCGGTTTCAAACTGAAAGTAATCCTCTTCCTCTCGTTCCTTTTCAAATACTTGTTAACAATCGGATTTCGTCCCAATCTTGCAACATTTCCCTGAAAGAAATCTCAAATTATGTTAGTATATAAGTATAAGAACTAATACCAATCAATTTAGAAACTAGAAAACACATTTTCAAAAATTGTCAAAAATTTTCCGAGGCGTCCAACCGAATCGGATGCAACTTTGGCACACTCTAAACCGATCGGCTGCAACTTGCAACCGATTCGGTTGGAGTTTTCTGCAAACTACATTCATCCTCAATCCATCCTAAATGTTTCCCAATCAATCCGAACTTCTTTCTAACTTGTAATCTCCCATTCTTGAGTACTTTTAACATTCAAATTCTCCTAACAATGATTCTTAACATTTCCAATCATCAACCTAATGATTCTATAAAAACCAAGAACATCATGTACTAAAATCTTCCAATTAGTGCTCTAATCAACAATGCAATAACCTAACATCACTAATTATCAATCATATAACTTCTGGGATTCATCAATTGCAAATAAACTAGCTCCAAAGATTATACCCAATTCAATCCGAAAATTCAATTAATGAATTCTTACTCAAAACTTAACCAATTGATCTAATTCTTTTTGCAATACCTTCTTCTATCATCCAATCACTTATCCCCAAAGTATTACATCTCAATTCGAACTAATTCAAAAATACCCAATTCGTGACCTAATTTCAATCATCCGAATTAAAACGTAATTGAACAAAATTAATGATATAACTTACTTGACTTGATGCCATTGATGATTAATTATCACTCCTGCAACCTTCTAACAATTTCTTATGGTTGAAATTTTAACCCCAATTTTTGGTGGATTGTGTGTGTATGTGTTTTTCTTAAGTTTTTGAAAATTTTGGTTTATATATTCAACTCCATCCGATCAGTTGTGAATCCATCCGTTCGGTTTGGTATGAAATTGATTTTTCAAAGTTTTTTCTCCACTACTAAACTTGACACAAGTGCTAGTAGCTTTTTCTTTTCTCAAACTTATTCTCTTGTATGTATTCCTAACACACTTTGTCTACCAAAAATTTTGGTCATCTACTTCTACTTCTAAACTTAAAACTAAAAACATAACTTAACCTCTAAAAACTAAAAACTTAAACTAAATAAAAAGATAAATAGATAAATAAATAGATAGATAGTTAAATAAATAGATAGTCTCATTCAAACATGAAATGCATAAAACTTAAAAACATAAAATAAAATGCATGAAAAATAAAAGTACGAAACAAACAAACTAGCACAAGATGTGCTTTATTCTTGTGATCATTCTTCTTCATCCATAGAAATATTCATTCCTAAGAATGTCTTCTCCACGATACTTTTTTGCCAACTTCCTAGTAGTCTTTTGAGTTTTGAAAGTTCTTGCAAAGTTCCTTCCACTAGGACATGTGATATCAAATTTGCAATGCCAATCACCATCTCCTTCTTCTCTTTTGTAAATGCTATGACCTTTGGAACCCCATTCCAAGTTCTTTAATTGGACCGGTAATGATCCAAGAAAATCTGTCAACTTGTTAAACACAAAAATATTTTTAAACGGATTAAAGAAAGCCTCCATTGCTAGAGCTCTTTCCATTTCATCTTCAATATCAAAGAAACTAGGTGTGCATGGACCAAACTTAGGTCTACCATCTTCATCCCTTCCTACTTCAAAGCAACTAAGGTAATCCTCCTCTTGGTCATCATCATTATCATCTCCATTACTACCCCCTCTAGGCTTTGGATAGTAAGTATTCTTAAGAACTCCATCATCAATTGTCATGGTACCTTTTACCATATCTATTATAGCTCCACAAATTCTTAAAAATGGTCTACCTAACAACAAAGGTAGTTCCTTATCAACCGCAGCATCCAACACAAGAAAATCCGCCAAGAATGCTTGATAACCAATTTGAACTCTCACATTTCTTACTTCTCCCATTGCTTTTGCCTTAGAATTATCCGCCATAGTGAGTTTAGAATTGTTAGGTGTAGGGTCTCTTAATCCTAACTTATGATACAATGGATAAGGCATAATACTCACACTAGAACCCGTATCGGCTAATGCATATAAAGGAGTTGTCCCATTAATTTTAACCAGCAAAACAAAATTTCCGGGATCATTCATTTTCTTTGGGAGCCCATTCTCAATTATCCTTCTCTCCTCTACTTCATCAAAACTATTATCCTCCAACTTAGACTTTGCCAACATAACTCTATCTAACTTCTTCCTATACTCCATATAATTCCTCAACACCTCAATGACCGGTTTGTTTTCCATCAATTCACTAATTTTTGCTTCAAGATTCTCCAAAATAGCTTGTTTTTGCTCTTTGGTTAAAGGTTTGGTACTTTTTGGTGAATTAGGTGGTGTTTTGGATGATGATGATGATGATGATTTGTTTTCTTTTTGGGTGGAGGGTTGGGTTAATTTGTTCAATGGTGTTTTGTTTCGGTTAGCTTTACCCATCTTACAAACTTTATCCGTTCCTTCCTTCATCATTTTCATTCCTTCACAAACATCAACAAGCATATCATTCACACTCTTCCCTTCTTCCAAATCACTTATGTTAATTCTCAACTCCCCAAGTGCAAAATCCAAACTACACTTGGTATTCACTAAAAAATCTCTACCAAAACTCACTTCCAGTTCATCTTCATTAGTATACTATAAAACAACAAAATCAACTTTAAAGATGCGACCATGAATATTCACTCTAACTCCTTTCACTTCCTTCTTACCATAACTTCCATAATCAAGTCTAACAAAACCAAGTTTGTCAAGCATTTCTTCTAAAATGTAATTGTCTCCATATTCCATATTCAATTCCGCAATCCCACACTTTAACTCCTTCCACCGCACAAGGTGTAGAATACCTCATGTGTGGAGCATCATATTTCTTAGGTGGTGCTCTAGTGAAAACAACAACTTTTCTCTCCTTCTCCTTCTTTGCGTAACACATTTCATGTGGCAAATAAGAAACATTGTCACCAACAACTTCTTCTCCTTCTAAATCCAACTTTGCTTTTTCCAACATACTCTCCAACTTTTCCAAGGAATCACCGGAATCCTTGAACATATCTTCCAAGTCTTTCAAATACGCAGAAATCTGACTCAAACTCTCCATTTCAACTTAAGCACTTACTAACTATAGCATAACCATAAAAAAATCCAAATCATTAGCATGAGGGTTAGTTATAATCAAATAACTCATAATATGAAATAAGAACAAGTAAATTAACTAAATAAAACACTAAGAATTGAAAATAAACTAAAAATAAAAAATGTCTAAAATTTTACCGAGATGCCCAACCGATCGGTTTGTAACCCATCCGAATCGGTTGGCACAAATGACCTCCTCCAACCGATCGGTTGGAACCCGCAACCGAATCGGTTGGAGTTTTTACACTAATTTTTTTTTTAATTTATTTTTATAAAACTTATATTTAATAAAACTTTAATTATGAAATTAAAAACAATAAAAGCATTAACTAACGTGTCTTAAAAAATTACTCAATCATTAATTGAAATTAAAACTTCCAAAACATTAAAATGACTAATAATTGCAACTTAAAACTATTAAAAACTAACATTAATTATATAATTATTAAAACTAATTAACTAAAAACAGAAAAATAAAAATTAATTACTAAAAAACAGAATCCTATAAATTTACCGAGACCACCAACCGATCGGATGGTTATCTATCTGATTCGGTTGGTCAAAACCAAACTTTTTTTTTAATTTTTTTTTTTACTTTTTATTCTAAAAACTTTAAAATTTCACAAATTTCGAACAATTTATTACTAAAAACTAAAAAAATAATCAAATCCCCGGCAGCGGCGCCAAAAACTTGATGTGCGTTTTATTAGTACAAGTTTTAAATTTATAAACACGAATTATCCGATTATTATCTAGCACATACTAGCAAGTATACTCGTCCGGTGTAATAAAGGAGGGTAAGTCGAGATCGTCCCAAGGAATTTGGTGGTTTTAGTAATAAGAAAAACGTTTGTTAAATAAGGGTTGTCAATCCAAATTTATGTAAAATCTTAATTTAAAAGAAACTCAATAAAAACTAAACCTATACTTGTGTATAATTCCTTGATTGGTAATTAGGAGTATTGTAACAATTTGAGTACGAAGTTTGGTGTAAAACTTGTTATGATGCGCAACTAAAAATGAGTAGTTATACAATCTATGATGTATGCCATGTTTTCACTACTACTAAGAATTTTATCACCTAAATGACTCCTTTCGGACATATCAAATTAGTATGACAATCCTATAACCACCTTGTTGTTTAGAAAATCAATTCTTTTCTTATGAATTCTTACGAATCCTTTCTGTCCTTTTTCGTGATGAAATCGTCTCAAATCTATTTTAACAAGTAAATAAGATGGTTGTCAAGCATCCTATTCCATACTAATTTGGTGCATTAATATTTTGGAATAAAAACAAGTTGAAAATCCTTTCGGACCTATTTTTCAAGAAATTGTTTTTACCGACAAATTAAGCAAGAAAAGATGTTATATCAACAAACTCATAAAATAGATATGTTTTTCATGCATCACCTTTTTCATAAAATAATACTCCATTAACCAATCACATCATATACACACGTATATCACAAATTACTCCATAACAATCATATTAAAAGACAAGTAAATAAGAAAACTTTCATAAAACTTAAAGTAACAATTGTTCATTATAAGTATCAAGGTGTACCTAGTCTTGAGAATTACAATGAGTAAACTTGTGGAACTATAGCAACCACACTCCTTCAATTGCTCACTAACGTAAGTAAACAACTCCACACTCGAACCAATGCTTGAGACTCTAACTCAACACGTTCTGGACGTTTTTACAACACTTAGTAAACTTTCAGGCAATATAAGATAAACTAACAAGATTTGGTGTAATACTAAGTTAGATAATGGTGGTACAAGTAACTCTAGGCCGTAAGTGCTCATTATATAGCTTAATGACACTTATCCTTCAAGTAAAAACGTCCATCCTCAGGAAATAAGCAGAAATGATCAGCCACACATGATTATGGGGAGTAAATTCGCCAATAAATGCAAAACTTGTAACTTCAGTTATCACCATCCGATCGGTTTCTCGCCATCCGATCGGATGGTCAATTCTGGCACGTTTCCAGCCGATCTGGTTGCGGGTTGCAACCGATCGGTTGGATTTAGTCTGAACATGATTTTATGTCTTTTCTTCGTCGTTTTACGTTGCATGCAATATTTTTCTTCGTGGCATGAATTTGTCCATTAGAACTTAATATTTCCTTGATAATTTCGTGTAGTAAACTTGTCTTTATCAAATCCTTTTGTCCGTGCAACGTTTCATTCTTTCTTGATCCTCTTGAAACTCTCCAAAAATGCATATCCACTTCATTTCTTCATCTCTTAATCATTTTTACCTGCTTTTGGCTATATTTGCATGTATAAACACTTTTCCACGATTAAGTAACAATTATATACAAATATGACCAATTTCCACTCATAAATCAAACAATAACGCGACTAAAAATATGTTAATTTTGAGCGTTATCAATAACAAACAATCAACCAACAATCAATAGCTAGGTTTCATTATATCTAAGCAAACGCAAACAAACCTAGCCTAGCATGTTAAAGTAAAGACAAGCATAAGATAGAATCAAACAACACATATACATATTGAATAATTATTGGAAGACTTATCTTTATTGAAACATGTATGAAAGTAGGGTGAAAAACCCTGTGAAATTCGACCTAGGGTTTATCCCAAAGTTCTCCCAAAAGTTCTCTCTCTAATGAATGAAAATTAGAAAACTATATATAGAGATTAGATGTCTGACGGCGTCACGTTGTAATCCTGACGCGGTCAACTAGCCGCCAATATTCTTCTCGTATTGCCTAGATCCAGATCTGACGCCGTCATGTGTTAATTCATTCTTGACCGTCACATGTAATTTGCTCTTTATGGCCTTGGTGACGCCGTCATGTGTTATTTCCCAAAAACGTTCTGGCGCGTCTGGTGTAACTTTTTATCCACCTTTTTGCCAATACGTGGCGCCGTCACCTCCAAAGCGTGATGCCGTCAGGTACTATTTCCAGCCTGATTGGGAGATTTTGCCGTTTTCCTCACTTTTCGCTCCAAAAACGTCCAAACTGCTTCCTTTTTCAGATTTCTTCTCCAAAGTACCTAAAATGACAAAAGAAACAATTTGAGGCAATATTTGATCAAATAATCACGACTTAGGGCTTAAATGACCCCATAAAAGCATTACACTTTTTGTCTCATCAATATGGTCTAGAAAAGAGTGCTGACATAAACAGTAGAAAAGAGAAAACTGTGTTAATATTTGATTTGGGTGGTGGGACATTTGATGTATCTCTTCTGAATATCAGCAAAGAAGGAAACATTTGTGTTAAAGCAATAGGCGGTGACACGCATTTGGGCGGGGAGGATTTTGACATGGTGATGGTAAATAATTGTGTACAAGAGTTTAAGAAAAGAAAAATGATTTACGTGAGTAAAAATGCAAGAGCAATCGGTAGGTTGAAAGTCGCATGTGAGAAGGCAAAGAGAGATTTGTCATCAACAACACAAACATCAATTGAAATTGAATCCTTGCACCAAGGAACTAATTTTGTAATGAAATTATCTCGTGCAAAATTTGAGGAGCTAAATGCTGGTTTCTTTAAAAAGTGCATTGAGCATGTGGATAATTGTTTGAAAGATGGGAACATGAAGAAAAATAATGTGGATGATATAATAATTGTTGGTGGATCAACTCGGATTCCTAGAATACAAAAAATACTTTTGGACTTTTTTTAATGGAAGTCACTCTGTAAGCGCATTACCACAGATGAAGCGGTTGCTTATGGAGCAGCAGTGTTGGCTGCTAACTTAAATGGCAATGGTAGTAAAATTCTTCAGGACTTGGTACTTTCAGATGTTACTCCGCTTTCACTTGGCATTGAGGTCTATGAAGTGGAAATGAGTGTTGTAATCCCGAGGAACACACCAATACCCACCATCATGAGGAGGCCTTATGGTATGTTGTACGACAACCAAGTATTTATACCAGTGAATGTATATCAAGGTGAAGGCAAATTAGCCAAGGACAACATGTTCCTTGACTCGTTTAAACTTGAAGGTGTTCCTCCAACCCCAGCAGGTATGCATATGGTGAATGTTTGTTTTAGCATAGATTCAAATGGTATTCTCAATGTCTCAGGTGAGCTGCTTTTCAATGGTAATAAAATAAGCTAGTATAACAATTGCTCAGAGTTGAAATGTGAAAGGACACACCAAGATTTGAATTCTAGTATGCTATCAGTAGCAAAACGAGAGAATATATGGACAATGTTTTCAAGTTTGATGTTAATTACCTTTATGGGTGGCTATACAACTTAAGCCTTTTTATTCACGAAGTAATAGATTGTCTAGTACATTCATCAATCTTAAATCTTATAACCATGGGTGAATTAATATATAACGAGGTTTTAAAATTATCATAAACTCATATCTAACTTAAATTATTGCAAGTAAACGTCATCATATTATAACCATTTCATGTACATAAGTTTAGCATATAAAGGCAAAACGTTGTTGTTTGGTTATCAAATAGAGGTTGGTTGACGCAAAATGCAACTCAACTGAGATCCTAGATGAACAAAAGAAGACATCATGACCAAGTTGCATAAAACAAAATTATGTGCACAAACATCAATCTCAAGCATAAGACCATCTTATTAACCATCACCAATTTACACATCTTTAATCAGTCAATTTATTCAAAATCAATTCTTCTATTCAAACAAAATAGTAATCCTTTCTTGTTTAGGGACATTACCGGTTCAAGGCTCATTAGCAAAGAAGATCATGTGAGAAGGATATTAATGATCACAACTAAGTACCTTATAAATGCACGAACAAACTGGACTTCATTCATGATTGACATGTTTTCTAATTGTCTTGCATTCTTACTTTAGAACAAAATAGCAATCAACTTGAAGAATAATAATCTTAATATCGCTTATAAACTAAATAAATATTTTATATCACGTCATACCATGAATCAATATTGCATTGTTTTATTTTATTT
>JARVZY010006905.1:15000-25021 GCA_030686995.1 Artemisia argyi | reverse complement strand
GACCGACAGAAAATAAATAGGCACTCAAAACAAGTACATGTTCGAGCATCATTAACCAACTCCTCATCAATCTCGATTCATTTCAATATGAACAACAATTTAACCAATTGGATTGACTAGAATAATGAAATAAAGGAATATATTGGGAATAGATCAAACTAATAAAGACTTTCTCTTTTATATCCAAAGTCAAATAGAAAAAGGAAATGCATCTGATAGCTCATAACAAGGGTTTTCCGGTTCTAAAGAGTTATTATTGACGAGCTACAGCAATTGCGCCGATTAACGCAACTAAAAGAATTAGTGAAATAAATTCAAACGGAATAAAAAAATCTGTTGATAAATGAATCCCAATTTGTTGACTATTACTTATCAGATCTTGCTCTATAATCTGGCTTGCTTTTGTAGTCCAAATAATCCCGTACCATGACGTATCTGGAATAGTAGTAATTAGTGAAAAAAAAATACTTGTGCAGACCACGGAAGTTACTCCATCTCCCACGGTCCAAAGGCGGAAATCTTTGGAATATTCTGAACCATTTATGAACATCACAGCAAAAATGATTAAAACATTTATGGCTCCTACGTAAATAAGGAGCTGCGCGGCAGCTACAAAATGCGAGTTTGATAGAATATAGAATAAAGATATACAAACAAAAACAAATCCCAATGAAAAGGCAGAATAAATGGGATTGGGAAGTAATACTACTCCCAGACCCCCTAATATAAGACCCAATCCCAGAAAGACTAAAAGAAAATCATGTATTAGTCCAGGTAAATCCATTATATATAAAATAAGAGATAAATAAATCAAAATCTTTCATAACTTTATTGACACCCGGTCAGGAAAAAAGAGGGAAATCTACTTTTTTATAATAGTTCTTAATTATTATTAAATTAAAAATTCCATTTTCATGGATATGGATTGATGTAGATATAGTTATTGGCCTAATCTCTCGAAAGAGTAATTTAAATCTATATATTTGCAAATCCTCAATATAGTCATAGAAATTTAATATAAATTAAAACATGATTCTCGTCTCCTAATCAATATAATCAATATAATTATGAATATATTAATAAAATTCTAGTTATTCACCAAATAAAAAGCCTCATTCTTTTAGATCAAAATGAGTTATTAAGTTTTTATTTCAGGCAAATTTAAAATTGTTCGAATTGTGTAATCGTCAATTACTGACATTGGTAACCGACCCAAAGCAATTTGATTATAATTCAATTCGTGACGATCATAAGTAGAAAGTTCATATTCTTCAGTCATTGATAAACAATTTGTTGGACAATACTCAACGCAATTACCACAAAATATACATACTCCAAAATCAATACTGTAATTAAGCAATCGTTTCTTTCTAATATCAGTTTCCAATTTCCAATCAACAACGGGCAGATCTATAGGACATACGCGAACACATACTTCACAAGCAATGCATTTATCAAATTCAAAGTGGATTCGGCCGCGGAAACGCTCGGATGTAATCAATTTTTCATAGGGGTATTGAATAGTTACAGGTAAACGATTCGCGTGTGATAAGGTAATCATAAAACCTTGACCAATATACCTTGCGGCTCGTACTGTTTGTTGGCCATAATTCATGAACTCAGTTACCATAGGGAACATATCGTGAATATCTATAAAAAATAGGATACTTGTTTCTTTCTCTTGTTTGGGACAAGTCATGAATATAGAAGTATTTTTACAGTGAAAGAAGTTGGGAAGAAGTTGTTAATAATAGATTACCTAGAGAAATAGGTAAAAGAAATTTCCATCCAAGATTTAATAATTGGTCCATTCTCAGCCTCGGTAAAGTCCATCTTGTTGCGATAGGAATGAACAAGAACAAATAAGTTTTAGCTAATGTAATAAAGATACCAATTATTGTTCCAAAGACTCTACCCCTTTTAGTAATTTCAAAAAGCTCGGGAACAAATATGTATGGAATAGAAAGATTCCAACCCCCCAAGTAAAGAACTGTTACGAATAATGAAGAAACTAGTAGATTTAAATATGAAGCAACGTAAAATAAACCAAATTTGATACCGGAATATTCGGTTTGATAACCTGCTACTAATTCTTCTTCTGCTTCTGGTAAATCAAAAGGTAATCGTTCACACTCTGCTAGGGAAGAAATTAGAAAAACTAGAAATCCTATAGGTTGACGCCACAAATTCCATCCCCAAAAACCATATTTTGACTGCGCTTCCACTATATCAACGGTACTTGAACTGTTAGATAATCATAGTGGATGATAACATCACTGTTCCCACCCCTATTGCAGAACCGTACATGAGATTTTCACCTCATACGGCTCCTCAAAGGTCACAAATAAATCTAAGGACCCGTCCTTATTTATTTTTCTTGATATGTTTGTAGGATAAATAGAGATAAAATGAAATCTATTGTAAGGTCCCCATTAGACACTGGAATTCTGTCTGCTATATTTATTTATACTATAATAAAATAAATTTATACTATAATAAAATAAAGTGCTTCTGAATTCATCTTCTCTTTTAATAATTTAATCTTTGTTGAGTAATAACTTAATCCTTGAATAAAATCTTTCTTGTAACAATATCTATAGATATTTCAACCTAACGTTTTCAATTACGAAATCCAATTAGACCTTGCATTAGTTCATGAATCATGACAAGAATTCTATCTCTATATAGAGAAAGAAAAAAAGATATTTTTTTTTTTAGCGCATTCAGTCTTTCGATTTTTTTCGTTCCTATTCTCCTTTCTCAAAAAAAGGGGACCTTAAACAAAGTTAAAGGATTACTTCGTTCTTGATAGTTATTTACTTAATCGGTGAATAGAAGTATACTCTGGATCGGAATCGTGGGAAGTACTCCTTGATCATTTCTACCAATTTAAAGCCCCAATTATAATTCTTTTTATACACAGAATACACTTACATAATCTCTATTACGAATCCTTTGTGTACCTTAGTGTTCCTAGCTATCCACTTATTTTTATCAATCCACTTTTGGGTAATACATATGCTAATAGATAGTAAAAACCTCATAAAGTAGATCTTTTGAACCCGCTTCAAGTCATCATGATTAATCAATCAATCTTGGGGTAAACAGTCTCTAATACTTAATGTTTACTTTTATTAACTCTTGTACATAGGAAATGAGATTCAATCTTTTACTGCAAATTTATAAGCCGTTTCTTTCACTCATATAACTATCTGGTTTCCTTCATCAACCCCCGAATAATGAATAAAAAACGAAAATATATATTCAACTCATGACATTTCCTTCCTAGAAAGAAAAAGTAGGGTCAAATTTATGTCTTAACGAATCACACGTAGAGATATTGATAACACACATAGAGTTAATGGTATTTCATAACTAATTGATTGAGCAGCAGCTCGTAGACCACCTAAAAAAGAATATTTATTATTGGAGCCATATCCTGACATAAGAAGGCCGACAGGAGCTATACTTGAAATAGCAATCCATAAAAAAACACACCGATACTGAGATCGGCTAAAACAAGATGATCCCCAAAAGGAATTACTAAATAACTTAATAAAACGGATATTACTGCTATAGACGGTCCAATACTGAATAAACGAGTATCTCCTCTAGATGGAAGAAGATTCTCTTTGAAAAGTAATTTGGTACCATCTGCTAGAGCTTGAAGAATTCCCAAAGGTCCTGCGTATTCAGGACCAATACGTTGTTGTATACCTGCAGATATTTCTCTTTCTAACCAAACAATTACTAGTACACCTATTGTGATTCCTAATACAGGAGTAAAAATAGGGATAAGCATCCATATGATCCCATAGACCTCTTTTAAGGATTCCAATCTAGAAAAAGAATTGATAGCTTGTACTTCTGTTGTATCCATTATCATTTTAACGATCAACTTCTCCCATAATGATATCTATACTACCTAGTATCGTCATAATATCAGCCAATTTCATCCTTTTAACTAACTGAGGAAGAATTTGCAAATTAATAAATCCTGGCGGTCTAATTTTATATCGCCAAGGAAAAACACCCTTATCTCCTATCAGAAAAATTCCCAATTCTCCCTTTGGTGCTTCAACTCTCACATAAAGTTCTTGCTTCGACAATTCAAAAGTCGGAGAAGGTTTTTTACTAATGAATCGATAATCAAAGTCATTCCATACAGTATCTTTTGCTCTATCAAAACGGCGTATTTCTAAATTTTCATAGGGCCCTCCCGGAATTCCTTCTAGCGCCTGTTGAATAATTTTTATGGATTCCGTCATTTCACTGATTCGTACTAAATAACGAGCTAATGAATCCCCCTCTTTTTGCCATTGGACTTCCCAATCAAATTCGTCGTAACACTCATAATGATCAACTTTACGAAGATCCCATTGTATTCCGGAAGCTCGTAGCATAGGTCCCGACAAACCCCAATTTATTGCTTCCTCTCCACCAATAATGCCTACTCCTTCAACTCGTTCTAAAAAAATGGGATTCCGTGTAATAAGCTTTTGATATTCGGCAATTCCTGTTAAAAAGTAATCGCAAAAATCCAAACATTTATCTATCCAGCCATGAGGTAAATCAGCAGCGACTCCTCCAATACGAAAAAAATTGTGCATCATTCGCATACCGGTGGCAGCTTCGAATAGGTCATATATCAATTCTCTTTCTCGAAAAATATAGAAGAAAGGAGTCTGTGCCCCAATATCTGCCATAAAAGGGCCAAGCCATAACAAATGTGAAGCTATACGACTTAACTCCAACATAATGACTCTGATATAACTGGCCCTTTTAGGGACTTGAATATTCCCTAATTGCTCTGGTGCATTTACAGTTATTGCTTCTGTGAACATAGTAGCTAAATAATCCCAACGTGTTACATAAGGCAAATATTGTATAATTGTTCGATTTTCCGCAATTTTTTCCATACCTCTGTGTAAATAACCCAATATTGGTTCACAGTCAATAACATCTTCACCATCTAGAGTAACAATGAGTCGAAGAACACCATGCATTGATGGGTGGTGAGGTCCCATATTGACTATCATGAGGTCTTTTCTTGTAGCTGGTACAGTCATAGGTTTTTCCTGATTCATTCTTCCATGAATTGCTGAAAGCGAAAAGAAGTTCATCAAACTTTAAGCGAATAATTCAAACTAACTCTTCAAATTAACGAGTTTTTCTCTCTCGAATATCCAACTGTCCTATTAATTCTTTATAACGTGCTCTGTTTTTTTTTGACAAATAAGCCAGCAGCCGTTGACGTTTTCCCAGAATTTTCCGCAGACCTCTCTGAGATAAATAGTCTTTTTTGTGTAATTCCAAATGTGAGGTAAGTCTCCGTATCTTGTTGGTGAAACTTACTACTTGAAATTCAACGGATCCGCTATTTTCTTTGTTTTCTTCTTGTTCTTGCAAAATAATTGAAATAAATGAATTTTTTACCATAAAAGAATTTCACACTCCCCTTTTTACAGATAGTTATTTTATTGGATCAGTAATAATAGTAATAATAATGTAAGAAATTTTAATGTAGTATACACAATAATCAAAAATTTTTTATAGATTCCTGTTTTTTTCAATGAACATTAATGAATCCTTTTTTGGAGTTCATTTGTATAGTCATACAAAAAGAGGATACCAAATCGTTTAGTACGAAGATTCTGTTGATTAATTTATAGCTTTAATTTTTACGCCATTTACTTATCCTAGAGGGGGATGTAAGACAGCGCATATGAGCATCGGGTTGTTTGCATATAACATGGATATTTACAGATCACGGACAGAAAAACAAAAATGAAAAATCTGATTGATAGAACAACATAATATATAGAAAACTCAAAAATTTAAATCAGGGGTACATATATATCCTTAACATACTCAAGCGGCTCCCATTATTGGTATCAAACCAATAGCGATTCATACAAGCTAAATCTTCTAATCGATAATTAGGCCAAAAAAATAACTTGAATTTAATTAATTCATTTTTTTTTCGGTCGAAATTTTTACTTTCATCCAAAAATTGACTCCAATTTTTTATCTTGTTCTCCTTGGAAAATGTTTTATTTCTATGCGCACCATTCTGATTCTTTAAATTCAAATTGAAAGAAATTAGAATTCGCAATTCTCTACGACGTCTAGATGATAAAATTTTTTCAGGAACAAGCAAATCATAATTATTTTTGTCTTTATTTAGAGTTTTCCTTTTATGTCTTGGAATGGATTCATCAAAATTATTCTTAGCAACATTTTTGGGGTTTCGGTATCTTTGATTACTTTGGTGCTTACTTTTATGAACCAATGAAATACCTATGATTTGATACATAAAAAACTGTCCGTCATTTTTTACAGATAGACGGGTAGGTTCCATAATTAATATTCCCTTTTTCGTTAATTGTGTAAGATTTAAACGCCTTCTCATTATATCCAGATTCATTTCTTTCCTTTGAATATAGGATATAGTAATTTTTCTTACATTTATGAGGCTAAGCAGGAGACCATATATCTGGATATTATTCATCATTTTTTGATTCAATTGATTCAAACGTCCAGTCCATCTTAATTGAAAAGGAAAATCTCCTTTAAGCAATACTTTTAGTTTTTCGATCGATTCTAAAAAATATTCTTCAATATTGTTTTGATTCTTTAATTCAAAATATTGTTTTGAATTTGATGGTCTAAAATTTAAAAAATATTCATTCGCCTCTTGTTTTCCTTTGATATTTGGATTTTCACTAAAATTTGGATTGATATTCAAATTAAAAAGAAGTAAGTTGCTTGGGATAAACCAAGGTTTCTCTTTATATTTATGATAAAGTATTAAAAACTCTGGAAATAAAAAAACTTTCGGATTCGATATGAGGTGATTTAAGATTAAGAATTTTTCATTCATTCCCATCCAATCAAAAGACACCCCCATCCAATCAAAAAAGACCTTTTTATAATTGATTTCGGAATTTGATTTAATTGGAAGATAAAAAAGACCATTATTATGAGAATTCTCCGTTATTTGGTCCTTATTAGGTTCAACCTGAATATTTGTATTAAATTTCCAACCCAAATATTTTCTATCTGTATTTTTTTCCATATATATAATATCACTTTTTTCTAGATAATTCTTGATAGGAATATTATTGAGTATGTTAAAAAAAGTTTCTTTATTTTTGGTGGAATTTTCTTGCTTCTTTATTGTTTCTAATGATGATCTATAAATATCAGACTTATTCTTAGTTTCAGAATTCATATATTTATATGAGAAAAGATCATATCTATAGTTTTTTTGAAAATTCTCCTCTTTATTTGGTAATAAATATACTTTCCAATTTTGTTTTTTTTTGTAATCCAATAATGGGTCTTTTTCATAGGAATACCTTTTCTTTAAATCATCATTTTGAGACATTTGAGACATATGGCATTGATTTATTTGATTTCGCCATTTTTGTGGGACTAATGTAGACCATGTAATCTGAGATAAATCATATTGATAATGACTTCTTAACCAGTTTTTCCATGGATTCTTTTCATAATTTGAAAGTTTGTTATGTCTTACTTTGGAATCAAATATTCCTTGTGTTCCAAAAAAATCCTTTATTTCATTCTTAAGAAAAAAAGATGGTCCATTATATTGAAGAATAGATCTTAACTTATTGAAGTTAATAACTTGGGTTTGTGATAATTTAAAAAATACATATTTTTGTGACAAGTAAGATAAATCAAAAAAAATATGTGGCTTCTGCTTACTATTTCTAAGATTATCAAAAGCCTTTTTTATAGTCATAGGCGAAATGAAGTCAATTTTATTTTGTTTTTTTTTATTAATTCTTTCTTTATCTTTATTTATTTCATTATTGTCAATGTATTTTTCAAGAATTTTTTTTGTTGATTCCATAAAAAGTTGTAGAGAAATTCTGCGCATATTAATTATACATAAAAAGATATCTACGTATATTTTTTCAATGCAAAATTGAAATATTAATTCAATATTTTTTCTTTTTAATATTTTCCAAATTTTTGGGGGTGATTCTCGATTAGTCTTTTTATTTTTTTTCATTATTTCTATTTGATTTCTGATTGTGTTTCTTCTATCAATTCTATGTTTAATCTCTTCTTTTGCCTGTGAATAATCTCTAGATTTATTTTGACTAAATGATTCATGAATTATCTGAGTGCTGATTATCGAATCCTTTTCTGTTTGAGTTTCACTTGATTCATATATTTCTCTCGGTATAAATAATGGAATTTTCTTTCCTTTTAAAAGTATTTGTTTTAAAAAGAAAAATGCTTTTTCTTGTTGCTTTGTTATTTTTTTTAAAACTCTTTGAACTCTAAAATTAAAATTTCTTATTTCGACTTTGTAGTCTATATCTTTAAAAACGGGTTCAAAAAAGGAAGGTGTTTTTCGAGGAGGACCAAAAGGATATTCTGTTTCCATTCCCAAAACTGTTAAAAAACAAGAATCAAAATCATCTTGTTGCTTTCGATCTCTATCAGAGAGTCGTAGCTTAGATCCGTGCCACGGTTTCAAATGAAAAGGATATAAGATTTTGATCTGAAAACCTTCTATTAACCAATTTTTAGGAAATTCTGTTTTGGAGAATTGAAGACCATTATAGCTGCACTTTAAATAAATTTCTCTATTCCAATCTTGGAAATCCTCATACCATTCCGGAGATTGCCGTAATAAAATACGGCCAATATTCTTAGCTATTATCAATAAGGGTAATTTAATATACCTTCTAAAAATTGATTGTGCTAGTAACAGAATACTTCTTGTTTTTTGTGCATATGGAATGTTTTCCCAGAATTCCATTGCGTCTTCCTGGTTGTTTTTTTTTATTTGGAATTGTTGATCTAAAATTTCAAATTCTGACTTTTTACCCAACCAATCTCTAATATTAAAAAAAAGCTTCATTAGGTCGGATATAGGAAAAGGAAAATCTTCCATTTTTTCCAAAAAAAGAGGGGAATGGGGATTTCCTTGAGACGGTCCCCAAATAACCATTTTACGCCTTTGAATGCGCATAGATCCTTTGATTACGGCTCGACGAAAATCTGGTTCTTCCAAATAACTTATAAAACCCGAATCTCTATTAAATTTTGTATAAAGATTATAAGTCTTGAAATTAGATTTCTTAAAACTTCGGTTGGAACGAGTTAAAAAAGCTATACGTTTAAATTTTCTTGTTCGAAGCTGGTGATCCAGCCCTTGCATTATGCCTTGTTCTTTTCGTCGTTTTTTAAACATTTGTTCCAACTCGTTGATTAATTTGTATGACCATCGAGGTGGTTTTTTACCTATTTCATTTATGTTTATTCCAATAGATTTTTTTTCGCGCTTAGGATTAGTTAGAATTGCGTTCAATGAAAACTTTAACCTATTATTTGAATCAATTTTTACTTGTTTTTTTTCTGATATTTCTATTTTCTGTTCAGATTCTGGAAAAGTAGGATAAGGAAGAAGGATATCGTGAATTTTATTTATTTCAGAAGGTTCTGTGCAATTTTCTATCGAGTTCTCTTTTCTGATTGAAGATGAAAAAATTTTCTTCATTCTTCCACGATACATCCCATTTAAAAAGGGATCATACATTTTAATTAGGGAATTCTTTTTGTTTTTTTTCTCAACATTACACAATCTAGTCTTTGTTTCAAGTATATTTAGAGAAAGAAATACTGTCTCTAAAGCCTCTATTCTGTTTATAAATTCATTATTTAAGTTCTTATTTTTCTCTTTATTGGTATAAAGCCACTCGCTATATAGTTCATCAGCGGACAGTTTTTCTAATGTAGATAAGGATATCCTTTTTGCTAGCATTTCCCCAAAAGTTGACAAACTCGGAGGATATGTAAAAGATATTCTTTGTTTTCCATCACTTTGGCATGTATAAAAAAAATATTGTGAGGCTTCTTTTCTTACGGAGCCTTTCAATTTTTTATTTCTCTTTCTGATGTATCGTAATGGACGATTCCATCGGTTATAATCGAAAAAAAAAGTCAAAAGAGGTTTTTCAAACAAAAAAAAGTATTTTTC